>LOEQ01000642.1:455650-468150 GCA_001685075.1 Bramus lutescens | reverse complement strand
AGACACAGGTTATAAAAACTCCTTAGAGGGCCTCGCCATCACCCAGATATTGGCAGAACTCACAAAATGAGAATCTTCAAATCAGGCCCCTTGTTAATTTTGTAACTTAAAAAGCATGGTTTTCTGTTAATTTTTTTGAGCATGAATATTTCGTCTGCAAGCACATGAGTACACTGTGTGTATGATGTGTCCTGGGAGACCAGAGGAAAATGTCGTGCCACCTGGAAGTGGAGTTGCAGACAATTGCAAGCTTAGGGGCCATATGGGTGCTGAGAACTGAATCTCAGCCCTTCAGCAGCCAGTGCTCTTAACCACTGACCCATCTCTCCAGTTGCCATTTTTTTTAACTTAATGTGAAAATGGAGTTCACCATTTTGCTGCAAGACACTGGTGCCTTTATGATTTCTTTAATGTTGAACCATCCTTATGTTTAAGATAGAAGGGAATGGTCTTATTGGCTGCCAGGGAAGGAGGAAGCAGAGGTGAAGGAACCAGAACTAGACTGAGCAGCAGCATCTATAGTAGTGTTTATCTGCTAGGCTGACTGGTGGGCCCAGGGAAATACACCTTTTGTTTATGCTTCCAAACCTTGCTTTTATCTCTAGATGAAAGTGTACAGGGGAAATTGCCAAAATTAGTCCACCTTTTGGGTCCAGGCCATGGTTAAACTTAGATATGAAAGAGATCAAAGAGTTTCCATTCTAATTGAAATAGCAGCCTCCCAGCAGTGTGCTGGGGGCAACGTAAATCCTCTGACCCCTCTCTCATGGTGGACATCTCCTAGATGCTTTCTAGGCTGCGAGGAACAAAAAGAGGCAACCTGTGTGCCTGCATTTGAAAGGACAGCCTGCCTTCCTGCACCTGACAGGGAAATGTACCTTTGGACTTCTATAGACAACCTCCTGGGAAACTTTGGTCATTCTACAGATGACCACTTCATTCCTTTTGAAGGCAGTCTGAGGAGGCTGTGCACAGGCAGTTTCTCTCCCTGCCCTTGTCCCAGCAAAGAGGATCCTGTTTCCCCGGTTTATTGTAGATGAAGTCAAACTATTCAAGGTTCTTCTTATTGGGATGAGAGAATTATCCCTCCTCTTTCTTATTTTATTTTATTATTGCATATTATTTGCTTGTGTGTACATGTGAACATATGCATGTGCGGAGGCCAAAGGTTAACCTTAGATATCCTCTTCCTTCTGTTTCCAACTTATCTTTTAGACAAGCCTCCCACGATACCTGGAGCTAACCCATTTGGCTTCAGTGACTGAAAAAAGAGCCACAGGGATTTTCCTTCTGCACCCCACCCCCACTGCTGCAACTGTAGGCATAGCTACTGCAGTAGAGTCTGACTTAGGACTGGAAATCTGAGTTCAAGCCCTCAGGCTTGCATAGCAAACACGTTGCTGATCCAGGCATCACTCCATTCCTTTTAAATTAATCATTATGTATTGTATTCAGGTTCTGAGCTTTGAAGAACTTCAGAAGGGTGTTGCTGGGGGCATGAAGTAGGAATAGTCCTACTTCAGCAAACCCCTGGGCTCTGAGCATGAATAGGGTCAGCAAAGTATTTTTTTTTTTAGCCCTGACAGAGCATTTTCATGAGCAATGACCTCTTTTGTAAATGAACCTGAACAACTGGGCTAAGCTGAGACTGTCTTGGCAAATCTGGTTGTGTAGCCAGTCCTGCGTAGTGGACTCGGTGATTTCTGGCATTCAGACACTGGTCTATTACTTTTCTCTTGCACGTGGCTGGGCATGTTCTAGTCACTCCCTTAGGTTATTACAGATGACCATTCTCTGCTCGTGACAGCAACCTAGCAGCGAGGAAAAAAAAAAAACTGGCTAAAAAATTTCCGGATGACTCAGAACACAGACCCTTTGTTAAATAATACAGCTCCAGAATAGATTTTGTAGCAAAGAAAGTGGTCTGTACAAAGTCCTTAAAAGAAGTCTTTCAATTGATTTTTTTTTTAAAGGATGCTACTACCCTCTATTTACAAAGACAGTCTTGAAGGGGGAGCAGCATCCCTCAGGCCATTTCTAGCAAAGAGATGGACACTTAGTACCCTACCCGGGACACAAAAAACGCTTGTTGTAGCTAATGCTGCACTGTTCCGTGTGTGTGACTTATCTTTGCCTTCGAACTCAGCCACATGGCTGTGCTTCCTTTCTGTTTGTTTTATCTAAATATTTTGCATCATCTGGGAGACTTTGCCAAACCTTGGTCGGCTCGCTGAAGGACTGCATTCCTCTGATCTGTGGCATTAGGTTGTTGCTATGGCAAAGGCTGTTTACCACTGGGGAGCACTTCACAGGATGGGCAATCCCAACCTCCTTTTCTCCCTCTCCTCCACATACCCGGATATTCTGACACCCACCGCAGCCCAGATAGGGCTTTCTCTAATCATAAACTACATTCCTGGAACGTGAACTTTATTTTGCTTGCCTTTCAAGATAGGGAACTATTTGGCTCTGTTTATTTCATTCAAACTGGGCAGTGCCCTCTTGACTGTTATGACTAATCCGCTTGTCAGGGCTGGAATCTCCTAACAGCTCTTTCCTCCAGGTGAACCACGTCATTCAAAGCTGTGAAGCAAAAACGCCACAGAGGCCAAAGGGTGACCCCGTGGTTAGCGAAGCCCANCCACTGGACGGAGGCCTCTGTTGGCCCTAAGGGAAGAAGAAAGGCTTGCGCAGAACCTGACTAGCCTCCCTTCTCACATTCCTGCAGAGGAACTGGCCTGGGCAGAGATAAGGCCTCAGGGTGACACCCTGATTATGCGTACCTTTCTACTTGTTACACGTGGACATTGACTTCATCTAATTAATAAGAGCAGGAAACAGTTTTTGTTTTCTCTTTGTAGGAAAACATGAAGTAGCGGTTTTATCTTAATTTGTCAGGCATTCCCCAGAGACTACAGCCATGTGGGCAGATGGCCAAAAACTGCTCCAAGTTCCAAGTACTCACACCTAAATAGAAAAAGAATGCTAATTGGTTTTCCAGCTGAAAAATAACGAGGAGCACAGTGCCAAAAAAGGCTGTACACTATGGAAACCCCAAGTTTACACAATAGACTCTGATTGCCATCTGGGGCCTCCGTTTGTACGCCTATGGAGAACCAAACAAAGGCAGACGTTTTGCTCATCCGCCTTTGCAGAAAGCCCCGGTTCTGGTGCAGCCTCGTGTTGCACCAGGCTTCCCACCGTGTTCCTGCCAAATCTCCAAGATTTTTCCTGGCTACCAGTCAGGAAAGTACAGCTCTGTCTGTAGCACGGAAAGTTAAAAAGGCCCTGCTTGGATACGTGGAGAATATACAAACACTGGCTNACGTACGGAGAGGCTTGATTCTGCACAAGCTGCTGCTGGCCTCCTGAGCAGTGAGTGGGAGACTTGGAAAAATCATTGATTGTGTTGAGATTTTAGCAAGAGAAGACAAAATGACATTTTTTAATATCCAGCATATCTTCCATTTGAATGATTTTTCACTTTGCTTTACTCATTAGTACATCGATTAACTTCCAGAATGCAATCGTGTGATATCTGAACTGGCTTACACAGAGGTATCTCCAACTTAAGGGCTTGTGTCACCACAATGACCGTCACTATTAGGGGCACTGACTGGGAGCTACTGTCCCTGGATGGTGTCTGAGCTGCGGCTCTGACATAGATCTGCCAGGTGCTTGTCCGTGACTTCACCCTATGACTCTGGGAGCGCTTCACCAATGAGAATGTGGCAAATTAAAAAAGATTTTGCAAAGAGGCAGTCAGATGTCTATGAAGTCTAGGCTGTCCTGGTCTATACAGAAACCCTCTAGAGATACATGGCAGATCACGTCTCCTGTTAAAAAAAAAAATTGAAATCACTAGAACACTGATGCCATTTTATTTATTTATGTTGTTACTGGAGAATCCAGTTATTTAACTAACGTGAGTTACAGTGAATTTTTGTATGTATATGAACACGTATATGTTTGTGTGGATTCATCTGCACAGGTGGACACATATGTGTAGTGGGAATGGGCTCACATCAGATGTCTTCCTCAGTTACTTTCCACTTATTTTTTCTTTTGAAACAAGATCATAAATGGAACATGGAGTTTAACTATTTGGGTAACACATCAGGAAAGAAAACTCCCAGGATCCTTTTGTTGGGATTGCAGGGGTACATCACTAGGCTTGGCTTTTGTTCTGGGTGCTGGGAATCTGAATTCAGGGCCTCGGGCTGGTGTGGCAAACACTTTACTGAATGAGTCATCCACCCAGACTCCTTGCAGTGAGTTTTAGTTGTGATCAATTAAGAAACAACATCACTATATCATCAGTCTAAGATACACATTGGGGCTGAAGAGATGACTCTGTGAAAGAGCACTTGCTGCTCCTGCAGAGGATGCAAATTTGCTTCCCAGTATTCACATGGTAGCTCACAACCATCCTGAACTAGAGTCTGAGGTATCCAGCGCCCTCTTCTGACCTCCGTGGGCACCATGGATGCATGTGATGCAAGTATAAACGTGCAAACAATCGACATACACATAAAATAAAAAGTGAGCCTAAGAAAGATTTAAAACAGATACGCTAACTATTCCAACTCCAAAGATGTTTATAAGACTAGTCATGTATTAAATGGCACAACTAAGCTAAGACCTTTTTTAAAAAAGAGCTTTTTGATGAACAAATGAAAACATATTCTCAGAATAATCAATTATCCCTAAGTCACTGACTTAGATTTAGGATCTTAATTCCAAATTTCAAGGTTTTGCCCACTCACTTTGTGCTGGGTACTCAGCTCTCCTTCCATGCCCTCAATGTGGTTGGTGGGGCAGGAGTAGTGCAATACCAGCTGTTACCAATCATCCGTCTACAGCTGCCTGTGGGCAGAAGCATTCTGAAGAAGGTAAATAGGAGTAGATAAGCATCCCAAAAGATACCCACGGACTGTGGAGTTGGGTTAGCCTCCTAAGAACCTTCCTGAGGGCAAGGAGTGTTTTTTTTTTTTTCGTGACTTTTTGTCTATCACTGTGATTAGGTTAGGACAGTGCTGTTCACACACACGGTGTCTTTAACAGAAGATGACCCCAGAGCTACCTCTTAGATTTTAAAGCATTTCTGTTATGAGTCTTTCTCTGTTCCACCAGCCAGTTCCCTAATAGTGACACAGTGACTTCTCATTAATTACAAAAGCTCAGCCTATAGCTTGGGTTTGTTCTTAACTAGCTCTTTTAACTTTAATTAACCCATTTCTATTAATCTACACTCTATCACATGGCGTTACTTTTCTTCCAGCTTGCACCTCCTGTTTATTCTCCATATTTCCTGGCTTTCTCAGACCCCATTGATTCCTTTTTCTCTTCCTTTCTCTCCCTAGAAATCCTGCCTATACCTCCTGCCTAGCTATTGTTCATTTGGCTCTTTATCAAGCCAGTCACAGCAATATATCTTCACACAGTGTACAGATATTCCACAACATTTGCCCCTTTGTGTCTAAATAAAAAGGAAAAGTTTTAACTCTAACATAGCAAAATTTCTATCATAAGAACAATTATCAAATAAGACTTGCATTCACAATATTCAGTATATTTGTATTTGGTATATTTGGGAAAATATTTTATTATCTATCTTATCTTGATGAATTTAAAGTTTTATGTTCAAATCACTTTCTATCCTAACTTGTATTACCATCTTAAAACTGTCTTTTTAGACTTTAAGAAATTTTCTTAGATATACATTTTAAGATTTTATGTCTCTCAACCTTATACCCTTTTGTGAGTTTCTTTTCTAAATTTGGTAACAAGGAAAACTATAACTATAACTATCCACTCTTCAATCTCATCAAAGACCCAAGAAGGATATAATATTACCCAAATAAACATGAAGTGTAGAGCAAACAACTTCCAAAACTGTAGAAATGACAGAGACATCTGGTTGCCTAGACAAGGTACCCCAAGGTACATCTTCAGCCTATAGGCCTAGAATATCTGACAAACTTTTATGTAAAGCAGGAATTTTGAAGGATTGTCCTACATTCTCTTGGCAAAGTTTAGCAATTGCCTTCTTCTTTGTCCTGCTTGTCCAATTTGGACAGCATACCATCAGCAGCCAAGGCAAGGTCAGTTTCTTGCCCAAATGACTAATTTTGCCACTTTGAAAGAAAACTCCATATAGAGGTTCTTTGATGCCCATCATCCATTTTTGAAGTAAATTGGTGCTGCTAGGAGTAGATGTGTCTCACTGTCCTGAAAAGCCTTATGTTATTAAAATGTTTTAAGTGCCACATTCTATATATCTTTGAAGTGTTGAAGACTATCTATCTATTTAAAATATATCTGTTTGACCTTAAACACACGCCTACCATGACTATAGGCTTGATTGCTATAGATGACTAATTATTAACCTTTCTTTATTATCCTTAATTATTTTCAAGGACTAGAACTTCATATTACATTTTTAAATGAGATGTATAGGTACAATACCTTAAATAAGAGGAAAAAACGTGTACAATCTAACAAAAATAACCTTAAGTTCATATCAATATGTAAAAATCCATACCAATGTAAAATATTTGAGACTGTGGTTATTCAAAAGTAGACTAGACTCAACAATCTACCCTTTTACCCTATCATTTCTATACTATATTCCATCCCCATTTTTTCCTTCAGAAAGAGATCTCTGAATCTAATTTCCTTTGTTCAGCATTTTTTTCCTGACCATTACCAATAACAACTTGTAATCAAGCCCCTAAGTGATAATAAACATCCATAACCCACCAAAAAAAAAACCCAGAAACTACCCACACCACTTCTTGGGAATGTGGGTGTTATTTTCTCCAGAATTCTACCTACTGTCTGGGAACAACGGTATCCTTTAGGAGACCCTAAGAGAATTGCAATATTGGTCAAGTACTTGGAGGGTTAGCTGTATCATTTGTTGTTAGTCTCTGTGTAATGGGAAAGTGCAGGATTCTTTTCTGACACCCTGGCTGGAGTAATTTATAAGGATGGATCATCCCAGCTACCAGTTTTGAAGTTGTTCTGGATGCAGAATTTTGATGAAACTGCAATAGATGCCTGGATCTTCCGGGCATCTGGGCTACTTGTCTTCATTGGTGACTGGTCCTTTTGCTCTGAAAACACACAAACTTTTAAAGGTTTTATACACACACACACACACACACACACATTAACACAAGCACTGTGCATAAGTCAGTTAAAGTTCATTTTTGTTTAGCAGATGCAGGTTTGGACTGTATAACAAAACCATATCGATGCCATATGAAAGGATGACATGTAATAATGAATCATGGGGACTCTGTAGTGAAGAAGATTTATCATGACCCAACCAGTCTCAGAACTGTTCCTATGTCAAGGGATCAGCATACACATCACCTGTCTTTTAGTCTTTTCTGTCTTCCTCCCTCATGTCTTCAGCCAAGATCCTCAAGGAGGTCTGCCCTGGTCAAATTTGATCTTCATTAATTTTGAAGAAAACTGCAACTTTTTTATTTCCCATGGAAAAAAGGCATAACCTCTCTCCCAACACATTTTCTGACTTCCATTTTGAAGTTAAGACAGTCACAATATATAGGTTGGTATAATTTAGCAGTTTCTTTAATTCTTTGTCACTCAGCAGCTATTGTGTTTTATACACCAGCATTTAAAAAATTCAAAGTCAACAAAGCACCATACAGGATCCAGATATCCTGTGTATTTAGCATCTTTATGTGGCTTATTTTTTTCTATTACTTTACTCTCTCTTTAAAGACTTTATTATTTTTAAACTGTTTTTTCTATGACTGTCTATACCCATTTTCATTTATTTCTTCAGCACCTAAGCACATTTTTAAACATACTGTACCTTTTTAGAGGTTTTCTGTCTCAGAACCTGACTTTATTAAGTACCTGAAGCACTCTCTGACCATGTGAGATAAATCTTAAGCTGCCCACAAGCCACCTCATGGCTCAACTTAGAGCATGGTGCTAGTGTATGTCACTGGTGACTTGCCCTAGCCCACAGGCAGGGATGAGGTGCTGTGTCTCTGTACACCGCTAAGCATCTTCCCATTTGAGAGACTGAAGGACTAGGAATCCACATCCAGTCCCTTGTCTAGAACTTTTCTTAGCTTTCTCAGGCCTTTTATTTGGATATTCAACCACCCCCATGTTGAATTGTCACATGTAATGAGTCTTTTTCTGTCTCGCCAACCAGCTCCCAAATAATAACACAAAGAGTTCTTACTTATGAATGCTTATCTTATAGTTTAGACTTGTTCCTTACTAGCTTTTATAACTTAACTAACCATTTATATTAATCTACATTCAATTTTTTGGTGTTACCTCTGTTCCATCTTTCATCTGCTTCTTCTCCATGTCTCCTGGCTTCTCCTGTTCTCCTCCTCCTTTCTCTCCCCAGGAATCCTGCCTATACCTTATGCCTAGCTATTGGACATTCAGTTTTTTATTAAAACAACACAGCAATATATATTCACACAGTGTACAAATATCCCACAACACAGTTCCTTGTCTATCCTTTCCTTTTTCAACACCACTAGACATTCTAATTTCCCTGGTGTGGTTTATTCCCAGATACCAGACATCAAGATCTGATAGGCTTTCTGGGTAGTTTTCTCATTCAGAGTAGGGTCAGGACCACTGAGAATATTTCTGCTACTCATGAAGAAGTATCTTTCTCTGTATCTGAAAATATGGCAAAAATGGAATGACTGTGAAACAGCCTCAAATTCTTGCTTGGCTTTAGTGATTGGACAGCTGTAGAACACATTTATGTTTATGTTGTCATAGGTGAGGTCAATGCCTGGGGTGTTGGTAACTTTAGCAAAAAGACATTAAAACATTTAATTTCTTAAAGTTTACTTTCCCCTTTACTGTATTTGATTTTTATTAAATGCAGCAGCCACTGTTTATTTATGGAAGTTTTTTTTTTTTAAAAATCACACAATTTTAAAATATTGTCTATTTCTTAGATTGTTTCTATGTGATCATTGTTCTTGTCTGACTAGGAGCATTTAAGAATTAACATCATGGTCTAAATTACAGGCAATTCAAAGTACCACCCATATGATAATTATTTTCATTTTCCTTGTTCACTCTAAAGTCAGCATTTGATAAACCTGAACTGAGCCAGGTTGGTCTTGTGTGGCACGGAGCTGACTCATTTGGCACTATGTAGAGATGCTTCTTTGGTGCATCCTTTATCCTCTGTGGATCAAGATTTGCCTGAGACCAAAAGTATATGTTTTTGAGTGAGAGCATTCCTTAATGGTTTACAGTCCTGAGTTCTTCAGTACAATATGTGAAACCTATCATAAAAAGATATCATTAAAATTTTGAGTGTATTGTCTTAAATATTTGTTTCTAAAGAAAAACTACTGCATTTCTTGCCTGGGTATTCAACTTTCTTGAGATGTTTATTAATATTCTTTACAAGACAGCCACTGTAATCTTGTGAGTTCATTAGACACTGGTTTCTGTGCAGATCAAATCATGAAATTTTGCTAATCTCAGCCCAGTGTCCTTCTCTGAGAAGAAACTATTTGCTGATTTTTCCCTGTAGTGCCTTAGGGAAGTACTAACAGCACCTGACCTTTTTGCAAAGGATCATGAGAAAGAACATTGTGGGAGACATCTGATACAACTTAACCAGGCACAATGCCCTTCTATCATAGCCCAGACTAGTTTCAGCACACACACCATTATCCCTTCATTCAGGATATGAGATTTCCTTCTCATCCATCCACACCCAAGATAACATACATTCTGATGCTCATTCTCTGCATACTCCTCTCCTCTGCTTCTTCCACTACCTTCTCATTCTCCATTTCTTCCTCCTCTCTCCCCGCTAACTCTTCCTCCACCTACTTCTCTTCTACTTCTTCTGAGACAGGATCTCATTCTGTAGCCCATGCTGATCTTGAATTTGCAATTTGCCTGCTTCTGACTCCCTAGTGTAGGGTTACAGGTGAGCACCACCATGTGTAGCTATGATGCTAGAATTTGAGCTTCCTTTGGGGATAACAAGAATATGTATTCCCTTCTTTAGCAAGACTTCAACTTGGTCTGAACAGAAGGATTAGTGTCACCCCTATAGGTGGAAAAGGGGTTGACAGAGTGGCACTGACTGCTATGTATTCTGGAGTATGCCATTCTTGTGCAGCAGATTGTGGTGAGAGTTTATAGCAAAAAAAAAACCACAAACAACTAAACAGCAGTAACAACAGCACTGTATTTGTTGGGCCCATGAATTAAGAAAAAAGTTATATCCTACTTGATTCAGCAAGAGTGATTTTTATGACCTTTGCATATCTGACTGGATTCCAAATTAAGTACCCCACAAAAGGAGTAGTGGACAACTGCTAAGTCTTATTAATCTGCTTATCCTCAAAGTCTGGAGTTTCAAAGTCACAGGTGGATACAACTCTATGCTATAAACATTTATTTACAAATACGCACCATCATTGGCAGGAACTCTTTCTTACATATATATGACTTTGGGGCATTAGGAGGCAGGGACAAAGCAGATGAATGAAAGACCTCTTGAGGACCCCACACAACTTCAAAACAACCTTTTCTTTTGCAGATATTTGATCTTGTTGCCTCAAGCTTTGAAATAGCATCATCATGTGAATCTTAGCAAACTTACAAGATAACTTGGGACTATGCTATGCAGAGAAGGTATTTGGCCTTGCAGGGGAAAAAGGGAGGACAAACAGAGGCATAAAGTGGAGAGGATATGAGACACAGAAGAAGTGGGAAATGGGTCTGTGTTACTAGAATATGGGGTACATAGTATGAAAGTAAGAAGTGATTGATTAAGAACTAATTTGCATTTATGGCTAGAATCTAGGAATTTTAAGAAGTATAAAGACTACTACTCTACAATTTTATTAGTAGAATTCTGATAGTCAGATTATCCCATGAGACACACCATTTCTGTGTGACATATAGACAGGACCAACATTTTGAAGGTAAGGAGATTCATTAGAAGTCTACTGAAGGTCAGACAGATAAAGAGACCCAGTTCTCTCTCAAGTACTATGCAGGGCCTAAGCACTGTTGAGTGTCATTGAGAATATTAGTTTAGTTGGTTCTTTTGTAAGCATGTTTTGATGACTTTCTGCATGTGGATGAAGCTGTCAAGGGTGAACCTCTCATTAGAGCCTTCACTAAGGCCTCATAGCCCAGAGGGGGGATCTGCTTACAGAGAGCTGCACTCTAGCTGCAAGGGATCCTGTCACTATGCTTGTTGCAAGTGTGACTCCTCTAGGAGGGCTCGTCCCAACAACAATCTAGAACACGGCCATCAACCTCCACTCCAGGCCAGACAAACCCTGAGAGCCTGTGAAGAACCCTTCCTGTGGAACTACTCCAGACCGTAGCAAGACTATCTTCCATCATGTCAAAGGAAGGAAGACTACTTCCCTAGCAAGTCCATAAAAAGCTTGGATAATAAGTAGGCTGTGAACCTGAACTTACTTAGCTCTTACTGGTCTTGATAGAACTGACTGATAGGCTGTGATTGATGCAAGATACAATCATCAGATTGACGTGCCACACCCTCCTCCTGTGGGCTAGTCACCTTTCCCCAGATCTAGTGCAGACCCTTCCTCTGTGCCCACTGGGGCTCTAGCAGGAAGCCCAAGAAGGGCTGCTCTCGAGTGCTCTTCTATTTGCTTATCTGTGCTGTTTACCATTGGTAAAATAGCTGAGTAGTAACACATACCCCTGCACACACACACACACACACACACACGATGGTAGAGCAGCTATGATAACAAGGCAACAGCAGCAATCACCTTGGCAACCAGAAGCATCTGCAGTGGCCACAGCACTCCAAACAGTGGTGACAGTACCGAGAGAACAGATGAAGAGCTTCAGAGAGTAGGTGGATGCAGGAGGGAGATGGAGATCACAATGGGTTGGGAGTTTAGAGAAGGTAAAGAAAACAGAATAGCAAGACTGTAGAAGGCAGAGGTCTGTGAGGAGAGGAAGAGGAGAGTCTCCAGGCCTTGTCCCTGGAAGAGCTCCAGGAACTGCCATACCTTAAAGGCCCAGTGTCCAGACACCCTGGACTCAGGAGCCATAGCACTAGCTGTTTCCTGCTGCTGCCAAAAGCTGAGGATTTCAGTCACTGCTGTGTGCTTGGCCCCCAGATAAAACCCAGAGTAAGAAGTATCCACCTTGAATGCTGTAAGTCACTAAATGGCTTCTAAAGCCTGGCTTCATAGTCTCTAGTTCCCAGAGCCAGATGCTATAAACCTGTCAGTGTCTCAGTCTAAGAAGCCTTGGTATCCAAGGGCCACACCAGAGGGGCTGCTTTCTATCCACTTAGATCCATCTAATTTCCATCAACTAGACCAGAACACCCCAATCAGCTCAAGCGTAACATGGGGACTGGGGGATATAGGCCAATATTGGAATATTTGCCTAGCAAGCATGAAGAAGAAGAAAGAAGAAAGAAGAAGAAGAAGAAGAAGAAGAAGAAGAAGAAG
>LOEQ01000642.1:436970-455627 GCA_001685075.1 Bramus lutescens | reverse complement strand
AGAAGAAGAAGAAGAAGAAGAAGAAGAAGAAGAAGAAGAAGAAGAAAGGGGGAAAAGAATGAAAGTAGAAGGCTATTATAATTAGCAAGGCAGAATAATATCAGGCCATGGTGAGTTTAGAGTAAAGCAGCGGCTCTCAGTGTGTAGGTCTCGACCCCTATGGAGGCAAACAACCCTTTACAGTGATCAGATATCAGATATCATGTATATCAGATATTTACATTACAGTTCATAACAGTGACAAAATTACAGTTACGAAGTAGCAACAAAAATAATTTCATTATCAGGGTTCACCACAACACGAGGAACTGTATTAAAGGATTGTAGCCTTAAGAATGTTGAGAACCACTAGAGTAGAGGTTACAGACTAGAGAGGATGTGAGAAGATACAATAAAGAGGACTGGTCCTTAAGAAACCGGAGGAAAAAAGGGAGCACACGCAGACTTTGCAATGGAGTCTCCATTGCTGCAAACACATTGCTTCACTGCAGGTCCTGATGGTGGAAATCAAAGAGTTCAAACAGATGTGACCTGCGACACAGTCCAAACTTGTGAACTTGCAGCTTGGTTCTGCAGCGGGGCCTCCCTTGTGTCTCCACCCTGGGTCATTATCTAAGCCCTATTAGAGATTTCTTTGCCTTCTACCAGTCTTCTGACTCTGCTCGCTAAGGGCTCTTTGGAAATTCTTGAACTCTGCTGCAGCCTTCTTATCTTTATGTAGTACCACCACCACCAACCCTCACACAGACATACACAAACATACACACACACACACACACACACACACAGACTCTCTCTCTCTCTCTCTCTCCTCTCTCTAAATGATGTCCCATACTGATTTAATATCTATCAATAGTTTAGATTGGAATAAAAGAAATCATGTTTGACAATGGCCAAAATGGCTAATAATTCAGGAAATTGGGACTAATTTCCAAACTGCAGCCAATGAAACTGATGCAGCTTGTGAGTTTATTGTTACTCAATAAATTCCAACATTGCAGAAAGACGTAAACATGACTGCATGTATCTGACAGTGTGCTGGGGACACATGGTCTGGGATGAAGCTAATCCAATTGCAAGTCTTAGCTTTCACAGACTGAATGACAACAATGACATTTTACTCCAATTGCCAAACTCTACCATTATAGGGTGTGAGGAACCAATAGACTGAGGGGAACTGATACTCTTTCTCATTTGTTGAGAAGAGATTAAACAGAAATTTATTATAGTTCTGACCATGCATATATGGGTGTGGCAAATTGTTGTATACCAGAAAGGCTGTAGAGAATCAGAGGCTAAGCCTGTACTCTGAAATCTAACTTCCACTGCTTTGAATTGAATGTATGCTACATTTATTCTTGGTCAGCCCAGTTCTCTGCTTCCCAAGTGCAGGGAAGATTAGAAGTGAGTTAGAGGCAGGCATTTTGGCATTTCACAAACACATTTGAGAACTGACAACTTGGCAGCAATGGAAAATAAAAGCATAAAAATAGAAAGTCGGAGAAGAATTGTGAGAAGACAGATGAAGTCATGGGCTGCTGTTGTCAAGGAGATCAAGTTGTGACTGAAAAATTAAAACATAGTTATTTTTCCTTCTAGGAAGATTATCATCAAAACTTGTTAAAATAAATACGGTCTAGGAATTAAAAAAGTTTCACTGCTTGGAAAATATTGGATATATATGATTCCTTCTCCCACAGCTTCTGATATTAAGCCTTGCAGAGAAGCCACAAAGGAGACCATGGGAGTGAGCATCTCACATGCGCACTCCCAGAACTGGCCTTCTCATCTGCCAGTGACTACCTTATTGCTTCTCCCACTGTTGATTTTAAACATTCTTGCTTTTTCTTAACTTCTTTAGTGAGGATGAAACCTACAAATAGCCAAGTTTGATAAAAGGAGATAGTCTATTCTTTCTTGTTACCAGAGGATAGTACGTCAGAGAAGCCCACCAAAAGAGTTGGGAGGAGGGGGAAGGAAGGACCGGGAAGTAAAAACGAAGCTTGGGGGTTCACCTACATCCTGATGAACCAGAACCTTTTGTATTTGCTTTCTAAACTCATGGACTGTGCGAAGTTTTCTGTAAAACCTTAGTGTTCTAGGAACTAACACTGGTTCCACCAGGACATCTGAAGACATTTTGCTTTCCTTCTGCTTGTAACCATGACTGCTCCTAACTCCGGCCACAGTGGCACACTGAACATGCTTAGACTGCATCACATAGGTAGTTAGAGGCATACTGCCTAGATCTGTGTAAGGATACTCTATGATGTTCAGACAAGGGCAAAACTGATTGATTGCTGGAATATTTCTTGGGCTGAATCTCTTCTTTAAAAAGTAACTAACTAAAGGAATAGTTGTGTCATATGATGGATAGGCTAGAAAGGGGTAAGGAACAGAGATTTTTGTATGTCACTCAATTTAATTTGGAATTGCTTGTTGAAAAAATGTCAGAATGGTGTGTGGAAGCCTACAGTAATCATGAAGTGACTTTTGAGTATCATATGAGGGCAATGATAAAGGCAGTTAAATGTTTCATTAGATAAAATCAATGAAGCCTGGTATAGTAACCCAAGTTACACAGGCATGCAGTCCAGGTGTGAGACAGACCAAAGTACAACACATTGCATGAAACTTGATGAAATTGTCATTTTGTATGCTACCTAAAAACATATTAAAAATTTAAGTGCAAGAAAATAAAATTCAAAACAAAAGTGACCTCTTGTCATTAATTAATTTAAATATAAAGTTTAAATTTTCTGATCAAAAAAGAGATTTATGGAATATGGAAAAGACTGTCTACTCTGGTGCTTTTGCAGAATAGACTGACAATGTTAGGATGAGAAAGATACCCTATGCAGATAGAGTAAAGGAAAGAAATCAGGGGGCAAAGAAGGATGGTATATGTTAAAAAAATATGTGATACAACATATTGATTATAAACATTTATATCAATGTACCGATAAAGCATCAACATATGCGAACAAAATGTGGTAAGAGGAAGTTGAGACTTGAGTACCCTCATCTCTGTAATAGAGAGCAGAGGCAGACAGAAGTAATGGAGGCTTCACACAGCAAACCAGCCCATCCTAGCAGGTATACAGCTCACTACCAAACAACAGACAGTAACTCAGTGGTGTTAGCAAAGCAAAACAAGCATTTAGCTTTCATTCTGAGTGTAATGGTCACCATAGGTTTTAAATTATGGTTTCCATTATGTTGACCTAGTTTTCTTTTTCCCAATTTGTTGAGTGATATATATATAAAATGAAAGGGTGTTGGAATTTGTCAAATGCTTTATCTGTATTGATTGAAATACTTACATAGGTATTTTCCTTCTTCCCCTCGATGTGGTATAATATATTGATTGGGTTTTCATATTTTAACCATCCTTGCATTTCAGAAATAAAGAATCCTTTGTTGTCCTGTGAACTTTGATGTGCTGCTGGCTTCTCTAGCTCAGAATGTTGGCACTGCTGGACAGGCATGCAGAGGAGTGCTCTCCTGCAGGCTTCCCTTTTTAGTGCCTGTTTCTTCTTGTTGTCAAGATAACGCTGGCCTAATAACATTTAATTAAGATGTGCCATTTTCTCTTCAGCTTTTTGGGAAACTTTAAGAACAACTGTTACTAAGTTGTCTTTAAATGCTTGAGAGAATTAACCAGTGAGGGGCTGGGGAGATTGCTCGGTGTTGAGAGTGCTTGCTGCTGTTTTGATTACTGGACTTTGGTCCCCAGCATCCGTATTTGTCTGTCTTTAACTCTAGATTTTAGAGATCTGATGCCCTCTTTTGGACATCTGCACACACATGGTGTACACAGAGATACACATAAATTAAAAAGTAAAAATAAATATTTGCTGAAAAAAGAAAGAATTGTTCAGTGCAGCCATCAGATCCTTTTTTTTCCTCTGATGGATAGTTTAATACTGAAACATTGTCAGATGTTGTTGGTTTACTCAGACTCTATACTTCTTTCCAAATTAATCTGGGGTAGGTTCCATATTTCTAGGCTATTTTTCATTTTTGTCTAGATTATCTACTTTATAGTATAAATATTTCTGCTACTTATGCTTTCTTTTTTATTTCTGTGAAACCAGTACTAATGTTAATTCTTTCATTTATGATTAGGATAATTTGTGAGTTTTTTTCTTTTTCTCTTTGTTCAACTAGCTAAATATTTATCAGTTTTGTTACTCTGTTCAAAGAATCTGTTTTCTATTTTATTGTAAGTTGTCCACTGTCTGTTTTTTTATTTAAATTATCTCTATTCTGTTAGTATCATTCGTTTTTCTTTTCTAGTTCTGGCTTTTGTTTACTTTTGGTTTTCTGGTTTTTCAAGTCAGATAGTTGGTGGTCTAAAATAATTCTTTTTTGTTTTTGTGTAAACATATGTAACTATAAATTCCTTTCTGGACATTGATCCATGCTTTCTTTTGCAATCATCTCTAAGTAGTTGCTTCATTTTCTCTTCAATTACTTCTCTGGGCTATTATTTTTTAAAGACTACTAATTTTTACAGTTTTCCAGCGTACTGACTTTTTGGTTACCTTGTAGGGATCATTAGGCATTTACCATGCCATTTGATTTTAAAATCTATTGAGACTTAATTTTTAGACTAATTGCCCATAGTATTTAGCATAACGATTATTTGTTTGTGGGGTCAGACTTGAATTTCCTGTTTCAGGATCACAAAGAATGCTGAGCAATGATTGAAGGGCATGTGCCACCTTAATCAGGCTAAGAGTTTTAATGATCTCTTTTTTCATTTCTGGGGACTGAACCTAGAGTCTCACAAATACTAGGGAAGCTATCTGCCATTGAGTTATATGCACAATTCTGAAAGCATTCATTCTAAACAGGAAGAAGGGAAGGATGTGTTTCCAGTCTTCCCCTTCAGTATAATACAGAAAGTTAGAGCTAGATCTTCAGTCAGAAAAGGAAAATAGAAATTATACAAATTCAATATGAAGCATTCGCCTGCAGATAATACCATTCATATAAAAATCTCTAATGTTGGGCACCAGATGAAACATTTATCTAATTATTCTTTATCAATAATAACTTGGGAGTGTGATATTGTTGTAAGAACCTGAATGATCAAAGAAGCAATGGAGAAGCGACCAGTGATCTCCTGTCTCTCATTCTTTGACCCAAAAATGCTGAGATCCTCTCTAAGCCCCACCCTACTACTTCCTGTGTTTCTCTGTCCTCAGTCTTCTAAAGCTTCTATGTTAATTTTTGCCATCTAGTAGCTAACTCCGCCCTCTGATTCAAAACAAATTTTATTAACCATCTCAGGAGCATAAGAATGTGATCAAAATATCACACAATGGAATTCATCAAAACTGAAGACCATACCATCAACACAAAGCATAATGCATTTTTATATGATTACGTTGATCAACCTGAAGAGGAAATTATGAAGACAACTTCTCTTAAAATGGCATAAAGCACACTAGAATGCTTAAGAGTTAACTTAGCCAAGGAGGCGGGAGAATTGTAAAAACTATAAAACGATGCTGAAAGAAATGAAAAGAGTGCATAACCAACTGAACACACATCCCTGTCCATGCAATAGAAATCTTAATACTGCTAACATGTCAATAGTATTCAAAGATTACACAGATTTAATGCACTCACTATTGAAATCCTCTCATATTTGACTAAAAATTGACAGAAAAATTACCATTTAATGAGCAAAATTATATTTTTAATAAATGATACTGGGAAAACTATATGTCCATATGCAAAAATGAAGCTGAAATATTACTTAATGCCATATAAAAAGGAACCCATAGTAGGTAAAGTCCTAAATGTAAGATCTGCATCTTTAAAGCCTAGAAGAAAATAGCAAAAGCTTCATGAGACTGAACTTGTTAGTGATTTTTGCATATTACAATAAATGACAGGTCACAGAAGAAAATATGAACATATTGTCTTCAAGGAAATATTTTCAAATGTAGACCAAATACATTCAACCAAATAAAATGACAGTATATACATTGAGGAGAAATGGCTGCAAACCATAAACCTTAGACTAATTTCTGGCACACGGAGGGAATGCTCCAAACTCAACCACAAAACTGGTCTGAAAACAGATGAAGCACTTGAACAAACATTCTCCAGATACATATACATACAAATGGCAAGTAAACACATGAACAGGTGCTCAGGAGCCTGAGCATTTGGAGAATGAAAACCAACGCTACTGGGTTAGTACTTTGTACCCAACAGAACACTGGGCACCAAACAGCAATGAAAACAGATTAGAAAATGGATGTCTCCAAGGATGTGAACTGTTAAATGGCACAGCCACTGTAAAACAAACCAAGAAAACAGTGTGATAAACACTCAAAAGAAAAAAACTTCAGCTAGAACTGCCCTACAGTCCTTCCCATTTCTGTATAGAAAACCAAAAATGTCTGAAGCTGAGTCTCTCCCATAGCAGAACTATTTACAGTAGAAAAAATACAACATTACAATTGTAAAATATTTACAATAGTAAGACACACATGGAAGAAGCCCAGGTGTTTGTGGACGGATGGGAGGGTAAGTGAGGTGTGATCTGACAACTGAACATTTATGAAGTCTTCAACAAAATTAGCTGCATGTTAAAATATAAATGAATCTTGATAATGCTATGCTAATTAAAATAATCTAGTCAGGAAAAGACATCATTTCATGATTCCATCTATTTCAGGTACCAGATTATTCAAAACTGTAAAGACAGAGCAGTGGCAACAGGCACTGGATATTTGGGGGAGGAGGGATGGAGTTATGCTTACTGGACATAGACTTGCAGAGAATGTTGGTGGAGATAGTTGAAAACATTGTGAATATATGCATACTGCTGATCTGTAAATGTAAAATATTTTATGCTATGTAAATTTGTGACTACAGCAAAAATATTGGGAAGAGTAAAAGAGGTTCTAGGAAGTATAAACAAAGAAACTAGAAAGATAAAAATCCACGATCTAACAGAAGAAAATCATCCAGAGTTGAATAAAGACCCAGCAAGTCATTTGAGAAAGCCTAAATGGTGCTGAAAGAGATAAATGAGAACTAAGCCTACCCCAAGATTGATCCTAGTGAAATTTCAGATATTTAAAGACCACAATCGTACAGCAAGAACGATGTTACATATATGGCAGATAAAATTGCTAAAACAAGGACACTGTGAGTCACTATTTTCCAGTACCAATGAATCATGTGCAGATGAGGTTTTAAAGATCACTTCTAGATACACAGTAGCTTACAAATGAGATCAGGCTCCTAGATTAACACTAGGGAGAGCTTTGTTCTCCCAGGGGAGGTGTTCTTAAGGGAGGTTATCAGGGTAGTGGCCCTGAGTAGTAAAAAGCAACCTTGCTTCTGGGAACTTAAGCCTTGTATTGAGAAGGGACCATGGAACAAGAGCGGAGGCTGTGTTAAAACAAGAGAAAAAAAAGTCTTCACCTATTATTGACCAAACAAGAGAGTAAGCTGTTGAAGACTTAAAAGATACAGATGCATGCATGCACTGGAAGCAAGTGGGAGAGGGGTAGACATAGGAGCAATGTGCACATCTGAGCACCACGAAGTGAAACCGAACAATCCTACTTAAACATGGCTAGTCAGAAATGGAAGAGTAAGTATGTCAGTCAGCATGTCAATAAAAGGAAAAAAGGGGCACTAAGCACAAACCAGCAATGGTTGGGACAAAGAAAGTGGCTCCTAATACCATCCTTTTTTATAATAATAATAATAATAATAATAATAATAATAATACTTTGTAATAATACTAAAAGTAACTTGCTCTGGGTTTTGTCCACCACATCTTCATTCATTATGGTGTACTGTTGCCTAGTGACAGAGAGAAGGTATGCAAATCATTCACTAAGGAAACAATCAAGATTACTTCAAGACTGCTTATGCCTCTTGGTATGGCCTGTCTGGATAGGAACTGTGACTTAGGATGCTGTTTTGTATTATGTTTTTGTGGGCCATTTATCAAGGGATAGCAACCCGGGGCCTGTGTGGCTCATTTTCCTCTTTGGATATTAGAAAATCCATTTGTCTGAGAATTTGCTCTTAACATTTCAAAATCTTTATGCATTTTGATTCCTAATCACAGAACATACATATTTTGAGTTTTCCAAGAATTCCGTGACATTTTGGGACAGATTCATTACTAGACAACTTCTTTCTCCTGTCCCACGCTGATTACTTAGGTGTCGGTGACTGAATGGCATTTAAACACAAGGCAGCTTTGGAACATGGAAAAAACACATGCCTGAGAGGAAAGGGGAGTCATTACAACAGGAAATGCTTGTGAACGCCTCAGCTATAACCTTCCTCCCCACCAATCTCTTGTTCAGATTGAACAATATGTCATCTAAAACACATCCCTCAGAAAGAGGCCATTGAAGGGGGAGCTGCTCAAGGGAAACCAAATCAGAAGAGAAGTAAATGGCTTCCTTAAACAGAGAGAGTTGGCGCTCCTGTTGTATGCGGCTGTGTTCTATGAGGTATCCTAGGCTGAGCCCTTGCACTTAATCTGTGCTCAGAAAAGCGCCTGCTGACTTGAAACCTAAGAGGGTTTGTAATGGAGACTTTGCAAACAATATATCCACTGCACCCCTGACACTCACTAGGCTTTTGTTCTTATACTGACCGTCTGTTCAGATGCTCTGACGCACTGGAGTGATTGGACGGGAGCAGCAGACTTGGAGATGCAGCTGAGTAAAATGATGTGAACTTTCTACATGAATAAAGAGAGGAGATTGGCTAATCTAGATCCACAGCCTTTACCATAGTGCTATCTGATTCCTCTAGGTTCAATTCAGAGTCAGATATGGTTGCACAGGTCTGTAATAACAGCATTTTGAGGCTGAGCCAAAAATTATAAGTTTGACGCCAGCTTGGGCCACATAGTGAGACTCTTTCCAAAAACAGAAACAAAAGGAGGTTCAGGTTGGGGACACAAATGTGACCACAGGAACTCTTTCATAAACAGGTATTTCAGAATGCATTTAATTCCTCTCCTAGGGTCAAAGTCTACAATCATAGCGCTTGACTTCATTTGAACACATTGTTTTTCTTTCCTAATAACTCCAGTTGCGGGGCATTCCCTTCCTCCTGGCTCACCTGACAGAGGTATGAACAGGCAAAGAATCTTGGACACTCTTGACTCTTTCCATCCAGACTTTCTGTTCAGCAGAACAAGGAGGCCTGCCAAGACTGAGAGGACATGGAGTGGTCACTCACGGCATTTTTTCCCCATTTAGTTCTAAACAAGCTAAGTGCAAAGACATTCGATAGCTGTGATATTAGCAACCGTGTTAGCAGCTCATGGAGAGGCAGTCCCTCTTCCTCCCTCCCCTCCCCATTTCCCCCTAAATCATACAACCTTCACCCAAGAGAAACAATCCACAATCCTTTGAAAGATAAACTTTCGGTTTGAATGTTGCCATTTAGTTTTGAAAAGTTTGGGATCTGAAGTGTCTGGCCAAACTGTTGCAAAAATTCTTGTTTAACAATTACTATCCAGGAATGGGAACTTTCAGAGAGGACCCAACCATAGCCAATTCAAATGCAATTTAGCTTAAAGCCCAAACTGATTAGTTTGGTCTCAGTGACACAAAGAAATATGCCAGCATTCAGAACCAGTAAAACATTTAGTTGACGTGGTAAAATACACCCAAGTGTGTGTATCAAAGAAAGTGAGAAACCAAGCCTCATTTCTTCCATAAGGGCCTTGAGAAAGGTGGACTACCATTAGCTACACTAACAGAACAGCACAAATTTACTATTTATTATTTTCAAATTACACCAGCAAGATTAATGATACTACCTTTGTAATTTTGAATGTGACTTTATTAAAAACCAGAATATAAATTGAAGGATAATGAGGGAAAAATAGTACATATTTTCCTATATTTAGCATATTTATTTTATTATTTTTTGTTGAAAAAATTTTATACAATATAGTCTAATCATGATTTTTCCCTCCTTCAACTCTTCCTAGTTCCTCCCCACATCCCCACCCCCCAACTCCATGCCCTTTCTTTCTTTCTTGAGAAAGCAATCAAATAAACAAACCAAAAACTCAACAGCAAGAAAAAAGAAATACACAGATACACAAACACAAGAATGGAAGCCAAGATAGAGAAGCAAAAAATACATAAGACAAAAAAAATTCCCAAACAAAGTAATGTGAGACACAAAGTTGGCAAAAATACCACTTTGTGCCTTTTGTGCCGTCCACTGCTGGGCATGAGTCTGCCTGACGTGTGACTCACATACCAGGGAGACCATTGAAGGAAACTGAATTTTCCCTTGGTACTAATTGTAGATAGCTTCTGGGTTAGGGGTGGGAGCCTGTGTCCATTTTACCCTTTCAGTATTAGAGTCCAGTCTGACTTGAACTCTTACAGGCCAGGCCCTGTGCTCTTAACAATATTTCCCCCCTATCTTTTGCATAGATCACTGAGCATTTAAGGGACGGTAATTTAGGTATCCATGTATGTGTGTGTGTGTGTGTGTGTGTGTGTGTGTGCGATGTGTTCAAGTACTTGCAGAGGCCAGTAGGGGCCATCCGATTCCCATAAATTGAAGGGATAGGCAATTGTGAGCCTCCTTTTGTGGGTTCTGGGAACCAAGCTCAGTCCTCTGGAAGAGCACCAGTGTTCTGTGGACCAATGAATCATTTCTTCAGCCACATAATAGTTTTTTTTAATAAAAATTCCTTTGATGCATGCTTATAACTGAGATGGCTAACGATATGCAATTGGTACATAGTTCATGGTTGTTAACTTTTACCTGTCCAACTGTCTTAGTATGTTTTGTGGTACTAACACAAAATAGCCAAAGTTAGCTAAATTATAAGGAAGTTTATTGAGGCTCTTGGTTGTATCTAAGATTAAAATCATATTTTACTGGATTTTAGTGATAGCCTCAAATTGTGTCATATCACAACAGAGAAGTAAAAGGAGAGGAGTTTTAGAGATAGGCTAAAAGATAGGCTTGGTTTAGAACAATTTAGTCATCCAAAATGCAGTTCAGAAGAACAGTCCTAACTCATTCCTGGAATAGATAATGTGGTGAAAGAGCCTCACCAGAATTGCTTGAGAAATTTGTAACTCAGGGCAGATGGAAAATTACAAATTGCAGCTTGGGCCAAACTTGCTGATGCCTGGGGTTTTGACTCACTATCTGAGAACAAGCATCTGGTCCTGAAATTGATTGATGCCTGCAGGCTTTAATCCACTATCTGAAAAGGAACATCTGGTCCCCAAGGCTATCTACCGAACCTTGAAGTTTGCTGAAGCTTACTTTATTTAGATTTATGGTTTTTCGGGGAACTTAGGGACTGGCGCGAACCAGGATCCAATAAAAGTGCTGTTACCATTCTTGCTTGTTCTTGAAACCCTTACTCTCTATAACAGCTGTTTGAAAAGCATGNATCCACTATCTGAAAAGGAACATCTGGTCCCCAAGGCTATCTACCGAACCTTGAAGTTTGCTGAAGCTTACTTTATTTAGATTTATGGTTTTTCGGGGAACTTAGGGACTGGCGCGAACCAGGATCCAATAAAAGTGCTGTTACCATTCTTGCTTGTTCTTGAAACCCTTACTCTCTATAACAGCTGTTTGAAAAGCATGTTTGGGGTGCCCAGTCTGCCTGACTGGACGCCCACGAGTTCATGTAATTGATATCAATAAGGCCTCTTGCTGATTGCATCCACCAGGACCTGGTTATTGGGGAAGGGGGTCTCTTACCCTTGAAGATCCTGACTTGAGGGTCTTTCAGTGGTTTCAGGAACCAACTTGGTCTTGTGAAAAAGACATTTATCTGGGCTGGGGATAAGGATGCCACTCAGTTGACAGCATGCTTGTCTAGCATACAGGAAACCTGGCTTAATTGCTTGCACTGAATATACACATTGTGGTGGCAGATGTCTGTCACCTCAGCATTCTCAGCATAGTGCAGAAGGATGTTATAGGAACTTTGATCACACTGTGACTCTCCAAGATTGTTAAATAAAGTTTGTCCTAAATCAGGGTAAAGATCTAGCGACTGCCTGTCCAAAATTGGCCATAGACAAGGCAGCAATTTGTATAAGGAAGACACACAGAAAAGAAAGGGCAGGGACTTGAGTTTGGGGTATTAGTGAAGAACACTTCTCTGCTAGGTTTATAGCCAAGAGGTAAGGTCAGCTGGCTGCTTCTCATTTTTTTTTTCTGATCTATCAGGTTTTCACCCCCACATCTAACTTCCGAGTCTTTGTTGATAAATAGAAAGGTGGAGGCTTTGTTTAGGCTGAAACAGGCCAGGACTGCTGGACAAGCCCCTCCAGTCTGTACCTGAGTGTCTGGCAGGGCATTGTGGGGCCACAGGAGCCTTGGATGTAATTAAATATCAATAGATTCTTTTGCAGTCGCTAAGCCAACAATAAAATGTCAGGAGGAGCAAGTAATTCCTCAAGATCATGCTCTACTATGCAGTGGGTTTGAGTTTGAGATACTGCCAGTGATGGTTTGATGGGAAATGACTCCCAAGGCATGGCCTTGTTAGAGGAAGTGTGTAACTGGAGGGTGGGTATTAAGGTTTCAGAAACTCAAGCCAGGCCCACTGGCACATTCTCTCTTTTTACTGCTACATATCCAGACGTAGAACTCTCAGCTCCTTTTCTAGCACCCTGCCTGCCTGCATGCTGCCATGCTTCTTGCCATGATGATAATGGGCTAAACGTCTGAACTACAAACTAGTCCCAGTGCAATGTTTTCTGTTACAAGACTCTTGCTGATGTCATGGAGTCTCTTCAAAGCATTAGGACACTAAGACACCATCTAAACAGAACAAGAAGGGAATGAGAAATATTTTGGCAGAATGAGCATGGTGGCTCCCCTCTGTAACTAACACTCAAAAGGTTGAGAAGGAATTGTCCTGAGTTTGATACTAGCTTAGGCTATAAATTGAGTTCCAGGCTAGCCTGAGCTACAGAGCAAAACCATGTCTCAAAAACAGACAAAAAGCAAAGAAAGGAGAGAGAGTGACGACCCACTTTTGAGGGTGTCATGTCCGCATCCATGACTTTCTCATTTCCCAGAGACCCAACTCTCAGTGCTGACACACTGGGAATCAAATTTCACTGAGTTCTGGAGGGGACAAATCATATGACAGCTGCAGCACCAGCCCAGTCCAACTTGCCAAGTACACTGGTAGCCAAAGGAGGCTGTCCATGTGAGAGAAAATGACATCTGTCACTGCTGGGCTCAGGTAGTTAAAGACCCATAGAGTGGTTCCTCTTTTCCTACCATCTCTAGGTTGAATGTTGACGCACAAGATCACCTTGAAAGATGAGGACCGCAGTGCCATTGACCAATGTCTGTAAGTACAAGGAAGACGGGAGATGGGACAGATATGACACATGCCAGCTCCACAGTTGACTTTCTTTAACTGTTAGGATTTGTTGCTATTGTAACAACAAATAGCTGTGCTTCACCATGAAGCCTGATTCTTGTTCCTTTCATACATAGTAACTGTTCCTTGCAGAAAGTTTTAACTACCTTTATATTTAGGAAGGGTTTGAAAGAAATAAAATTGATGTTACAACTATACATATTTGAAAAGAAAATTTTAAAGTGACATTAACAACGTCTTTATAACATTTATCTTTTGGTACTTGTAAGCATGTCATATTTTCAGTGTTTCAACTTACTCCTGAAATTCTAAAACATGGTCTTATGGGTTGATTTAACATAGCAGAGATTCCTTCATAAGGTACAAAAACGCACTGGTTTTAATGAATTAATAATAAACTTCTAGTCACCAATAACAGTGTTGAAATAAGGGCAGAAATCAAAGCACTTCTCCTTAGTGTCCTTTGACCAAGAGGAAGTTCAGACTTCAGTTCTTCACTTGGCTCACCCTGTGTCTGTCTTATGTGTCTGTTCTGTTGTGTGAGTCCGAATCTGTGCCTGCCCAATGGTGGCCTTGTGAATCTCTGTCCCTGTCTCTGTGTCTCTGTGTGTCTGTCCCTGTGTTTCTCTAACAAAGAACTTTGTTTATTGAACAACACAGAAAAATTATCACATGGCGAAGAGAAGAGAGATACTTTATAGAAATCTTTAATGGTGTTTTCTGAGGGACTAAGTCACTGACTCCAACTGACCCTAACTGACCCAGACAACAAACAAACACCCACCAAACAACATCCAAACACCATTTCCAGTGTTTATCGTGGACACGTATTTTATAAGGCTGCTTGTGGCCTATTTTCAGATTTCAGTAAATGATTGTCATAATACACATATAAAAACACACATTCATAACTCTGGGTTTGGAGCATGGATGGTGCATAACTTAAGGTTACAGCTACTCATTAGCTTAGATTATAAAAGCTGATTACGTGGAAAATCTGAGGCAAAAGTTGGTTGTTACATTGTTCTCTTAAAGGGGGGTTAAGCAAACAGTTTGAATATATAGTAGGATACTAGTGCTAAGTCTTAAGTAACCTCGGGGTGTATTATTAACTCTGGCTGTGAAATCCAGCAAAAGCTCCAGGTTCTTAGAATATGAGATATTTTTAGCATAAAGCATTCCCACAGTTTTGTCTTTGTCACACATGAGCACAAGATGCTCTTGCCAGCTCTGATGAGTGGGAAGTAAGTAACTTCTCTCCATCGATCTAAAATCCTTTAGCAACTCACTGCTTGCATACATTCAAGAGAATAAATGCATGGGCTCACAGTGCAGTCTTGTCAGTGTGGGCCACATGTTTACTTATTAATAGAATCCCACAAAACACACCCTTTAAGGGGAAGGAATGCCAGGGTTCTGCATCTCCCTTTTCTCATCAAATTTGTCTCAAGTAACTTAACTAGTTTAGCTACAAATATGGCTGGCATTCTAGGCAATAATTTGTTAAGTTAATGGTTGAGCCCATTTTCTTATTTTTAAAAATAAGACTTTAAAAACACTTAATATTTTTTCCAAAAAGACTAACTATTATCTTAGACATTTGTGTCTTTTGCCTTTGGACTGGCTGGTTTTTAATGTCATCTTGATACAAGTTAACAGTCTTTATCAAAAATGAGCCAAGTAGCCCCTCAGGTAGTGATTTCCTTGTGAAGCTTTTATACCTACAATTTAAAGACACAGCTATGATGCTAAAACCTGCAAGTGAATGAGCAACTCCACTGAGTTTGTTCAGAGACACACTTTCACAGGACTGCAAGGCCTGCTTTCAGATGTGGAAGATGGCGAGTCACTCTTGCGCCTCCTGCTTTTAGGAACTCAGTGACTGCTGGCTGCAGCCACCAACATGGGGTGCAGGCAGAACCAGTCTCTGGACGATGCACAGAGAGTCTTACCAGCTCATTGGCAGACCTGAGCATGTAATCTGGATAACTGACTTACATTCATTTTATTTTGCCACTGGGTATGAGGTAAGATGGTAGCCGGGCTTGTTGACTCAGGCCTGCAGGCCTCTGCACCTAGGTCTCCCTTCACTTTCCCAAATGCTGCAACAAGGTCCCAGTTTTGGGAAAGCTGACCGAAATGAACTGCTGGAGGCTGTTGTAGAAAGAACTATTCCTTCCAAGAGAGAGTTGATTGGGCTGCTAATTTATGTGCTTTGAAGCTATTCGGAGAAGCAAAATAAATTATTTTATCTTTGGCTCTAAGAGATAAAAAGGCATCTGTGAGCTTTCTAGCCTTGTGTGATGGATACCAGGGTATGTATCTTTCTAGGTTTTGTTCTCATAGCCACCTGACAAATGCCAGTTCACGTATGCTGTCATACTAATGTCTCACTTCTGATTTATAGGTTTATCTAATACAAGCTGAGTGAAGACATGGTATGAACATGTAGTAGTTAAACTCAATTGCTACCAAAATGTCACTACTATATTCTAGATGTACCCTACACCGTTTATACCTGTAAATGATGTCTTCATTAGTTGCCTCTCCATTGCCTCATTTACAACACATCCAAACTCTGGGTGACATCAAAAGCTAATTCCTAGTGAGCCTCAACTTCTGCTTAGTTCTCTTTTCTTAAATGTGGGCAGAATCCATGGCTTGCTAAGAACCAATGAAATGTGGAAAAGACGATGCATTACAGACTTTCATATGAATTATATATTCAGCAAAGGAAGTGAAGGTCATTGTCTTTATAGGGTGTGTGTGTGTGTGCATGTGTGCGTGTGTTGTATCTCTATAAGTGTGTGTGCAGGTGTATGCCCCTCTGTAAGTATACATGTGGAGGCCAAATTTCAAGTTCTGTTATCTAAGTCAGTCTTTCTTACCTTATATTTTTGGAATAGGATGTCTCATCAAACAAACTCACTGTTTTTGGCTATATTGTTTGACAAGGTAGTCCCCTTGTATCTACCTCCCCAACACAGGAACATGCTACCACTCTGGCTTTCATGTCAGTGTTGAGGATCTGAACTCTGTGTGCTTATGTAGCAAACACCCAGAGCCAGCTTCCTCGTTCTGTCACTGTGAGACACCATGACCATAGCAACTCTTACAAAGGAAAAATTTTTAATTGGGGTGGCTTGCATTTTCAGAGGTTCACTCCATTATCATCATGGTGTGACAAAGTGACACGCAGGCAGACATGGTGCTGGAGAAGTAGCCAAGTGTCCTATATCTTGGCTTGCAGGTAACAGGAAGTAGACTGAGTATCCCACTGAGTGAAACCTGCCTCACAGTGATGCACTTCTTCCAACAAGGCTGCACCTTCTAGTAGTGCCACTCCCTTTGGGGACCATTTTCTTTCAAGCCAACGTGGTCACTGCCTTAAGTGCATAAGACTCAGTGTCAGCAAACTGTGATGGGAGATTCTTCTACCTTTCTTGATAGAGAAAATCACCATATTATATATGAATTACAATGGCTAGGGGCTAAGTGGCATGTAACTATGCCAAAGACCTAAGAATTTATTTCAGCCATCAATGAGTGAGAAATCAAGACCTTTGGTCATACTTCTTCAAGAAATTAATTCTTGAAACAACTGGGGGAAGTTGATCTTCCCAAAGCAGTTTTCCAGATAGGGTTGCAGCCCAGGTGACATTTTCTTCACACTCTGTGTCCTCACAAAGACCACAGCTGAGCTGTCCCAGACATTAATCTGTAGGGTAATTGCAAGACAGGAAAGGTACAGCATTTTAAACGGCTGTTTCAGGTGACATGTGACCCAGCACATAAAACTAATGTACAACCCTGAAGCACATCATTTCTTTGTTGTGTACAACCTTTATACCACACAGATCCTCTCTAGTGAAGCTCGTTATTTCCCAAAGTCAAGCAGTTACCAAATTCTGCCAATTTGGCATCTTAGCCATTTCCTGAATATTTCCACTTTTTTGTGTTTTATTCCATTTTTCTGGTTTATTTTGTCACTATTTCTCACCTAGACTGTGACAACTCTGTTCCTTCCTGCTCAAATCCTCCTCTTCAGGTAGCAGTCCTATGTATGAAGTAGCTGCCACAAAAGAAATTTCACACAAGGAAGGCAGTTTGCTCTTTGGGTCAAACGTACACGGTCAATGTAGAGCAAACACATGCAGGACCAAGTCTACCCGCCCCTCCCCCCATCCACTCTGAAAAAGGCATAGGGAATGGGCTCCTGAGGAGTGGATGGGGGTCGGTTGGGGGAAACAGGGGAGAGAGGAGGAGGGGGAACTGTGGTTGGTATGTAAAATAAATAAATTTTTTGAAGTGTTGAAAACATAGATCAGAATGTTGAAAATTGACTTGAGAATAAAAAAGCCTATAGCTTTTGCTTCAGACTATAAAATGGTTATAATAAACATCTTTTTCATTAAAAGAGTTTTCAAATTTCATCATCTCAGAATGGATTTGGAGTATGAGTTGAGTAATCATGTTTCTCACTCAAGGTTCCCCTTTAACCTAAACCATCCTAGCTGAGGCTCTCAAGCTGGGTGTTGGATGCAGTACTAACTTATACAGGAGACTGAGACCACCATATCAGCCAGGTTTCTTATCCTGAGTCCCTGCCACATATCTCCCTTTTAAACTGAATTATTCATCCTAGCTAACTGCCTGTCACTTGAGAGAAGTCTTGATTGAGGAATGAACTAGAACAGATTGGCTTATGGGGACGCCTGTGAGGGCTGTCTTGGTTGTTAACTATTAGAGGAGGGCTCACTCCACTGTGTGACACCATTCCTAGGCATGCATGTAGTCCTGGGCTGCATAAGAAAGCACATGCCCCTCAGCAAACCAGAGTGAGGTAACAAGGACTGTTCTTCCAAGGTTCCTGCTTTCAGGTCCCTGCCCTAATTTCTTTCCATGGTGGATTGGAACCTCTAAGTGAAAACCAAATAAATCATTTCCTCTACAAGTGGCTTCTGATCAGAGGATTTTGTCTTAGCCACAGAATGAAAGGAGAGCAATAGTGAATTGGTAGGAGATTTGCTGTTATGGTTAAACCACTGCAGTTTGACATGCCCTTTCATCCTGTTTATAAATCTCAAAGGGAGCGCAACCCCAGTGTGTTTCTTGTTAGTTTGCGTGTGAAATATCTGAAAGGTTTGCAGCAATAGTTCAAATCCAAAAACTTATATAAAGCCCTTCTTCTCCCTCCACTTCCTCCTCCTCTCTCTCTCTCTCTCTCTCTCTCTCTCTCTCTCTCTCTCTCT
>LOEQ01000642.1:417337-436945 GCA_001685075.1 Bramus lutescens | reverse complement strand
TCTCTCTCTCTCTATTGGATGTTAGAAAAAGGAGTTAATGAGATAGGTAAGGAAGTGAAAGAATTTGGAGTCAGAATCAGGACCATAGGAAATTATTAAAAGCGGAAAAATTCATAAAACAATCAAACTAAACTGCCTGAAGTCTGAATACATGTTTGTGCATAGCATAGCTTGAGGCCTCTTGTTGAAACTAATCTCTGGCTATAATAAATATCCATATGCTTCATAAGCAGAGCATCTTTGATTTTAAATGGCTCGCGTTTTGTTTCTAGATTATAGTAGAAATTATTGTTAACTGTTTGGTTACATACCATTAAATATATAATATTTCCCTATTACATGACTCATAATGAACAAATGTTATTTTAAAATATATTTTAACACATATACCATAATATTATCTAGTGGGTAAAGTTGAAAGCTGATGAGTATATATAGAAATAAAAATTCAGAGCATTGTTAGAATTACAGACCCATTGCAAGTGAATCATTTTATACAGGCAGACACATAAACTAATGATGACAGTTGATGATCACCAATTATTTTGTACTATTTTTGGCTGACTTCAGCATCTCAAATCACAATGCAGAATGCCAGTGAGCCTAGAGTTTAGGGAGTGGTCTTTTTAGGCCTCACTGACCCTATCACAGGCTGCATTTGGTCCAGACTTATCCTCTTACTGGCCATGTCTGAGTAAAATGATAGATGGCATGCATGTTGAGTACTTAAAATTATGAAATGGAATTATCTCACAAACCATGATTTCTCGGCCCTGCAAAGATGAATGTCAGGCTTCCCTCAGGATTTGAACCTGCACATCTTCAGTGCACAGCCTCTGTCTGGAGGCTGGTGTATCACCAACACATTCACTGCCTGTGAAAACGGGACAAAGGACCTCAACTTCATCACAGCATAGTTAACTTAAAGTGAATCCACATCCTAGAAAGGGCTGAGGTTTCAGAGAATGCTCTTGATCCCTCTGGGAAGCATGTTTATTTTGGGGTTTGAGCAGATGCGTTTCTGCAGTTGAAAAGCACCTTGCCAAGAAGCTAGATTCTGAAATCTAGCCATGTTAATAAAAAAAAAAAGTCAAAACTAGTGGTGTAAGTTACCGACCATCTGTTAGTACACTGACTGAGAACATTTTTGCCTGGCGTACGGGGAAAGGGAAAGAAAAGAATGGAATTAAAGATGCCACCCAGTGCTGAGATTCTGTGATCTACGTACCTCACATGTATTTATTTTGTGCAATGTATTGTAGTTTATTTGGGGACAAGCTGTGTCCTTATGCATATATTTGTGTTACTTGAGCTGCGTAATAGGCTTCTCAAGGCTCCTCCTCTAGCAACACCTTTTCTGACAATAATCCCCCAGGCTCAAAATGCAAATAAAGGCAGTGGAGGAGGGATGCAAGGTAGTGAAAATGCTTTTCCAGTCAGGTTGGAAACAAGGACTAAAATAAAAACCCACAGAGAGCAAAGACATGGCAGCTTGACTTCTCCCTAAGGTGAAAATAAATATCAGGGTTTATGCCTTGTTGACAGCTGCCAGGGAAAAGGCAGCTGAGGGAAGAGAATGTGGAGGTGTTTGCCCCTGCAGGGGAAGAGCTCTTCTATTCCCTTCACAGATTTGGAGTTGATAGTTCAGTTTTCCCCTGCAGGAGTACCCTGATTAGTTTGGCTGCTTCTTTCTTGTTACAGGTCCTGGAACTGTGTTCATCAGGTAGAAAGATTAGCAGACGGTAAGTTTAGCTCTAAGCCATGCACTCCTCCAGCAACCATATAGACTTTAAAAAGGGGTGTGTTGGTTTCAAATAAAGAAAGAAGATGCTAACCTTGGAAATAAATCGCCAACCTTTCCTTTTCCTAGAGAGAGAGAGAGAGAGAGAGAGAGAGAGAGTGTCTCTCTGTGCAGATGCGTCTGCAAGCACAGGGAAGCCAAAGGTTAAGCCTAGGTGTTGTTCCTCAAGAGCAGTTCACCCTGTGGTGTGTGTGTGTGTGTGTGTACATGTTCAGGTGTGTGCTCACATGTGTATTAAGATACATGTTTGAGTAATGCTTTTGGAGTCTAAAGGTTGGTGTCTGTCCTATGTTCCTATATTTTCCTTAGTGTGCTTTTTTTTTTTTTTTGATTCAAAGGTTGTCACTAAGCGTGAAGCTCACTGCTTCAGCAAGGTTTACTGGGCACTGAGCTACAGGGATTTACCTCTCCCTATCTATCAGTGCTGGAATTGTGGGTGTGTGCTACAGTAGCTAGCTTTCTACAGGGGTCCTGGGAAATCAAACTCATGTCCTCACACTTGCATGGCCAGTTCTATGCCGACTGAGCCATCTTGAAAGTCCAGTCTTGATTACTAAAACAGAGTTCAATACTCTCTGTTTCATCTGGTAAACCCCAGGGAGCCTCCTCCACCTCCCAGCCCTGGGATGGCAAAGCCCAGCTCCACTGAGGTTTTATGTGGCACAGAGAACCACACTGCGGCCCTCAGAAGTGTGCTATCTCCAAGGCTTCTCAAAATATATATTCTTTTCTCAAACACAGTTTTATAATGTTTCTATCATTGGTACAAGGTAGACTATTGTTTAGTCAGAAAAAATTAGGAGTAGTGCCCACCAGTTTCTCATGTACCTTAGGGGTGAACTGGCTTGTGTGGTTACAACAGGCCACGTATGACCCTATTAGGAGATGTTTCAAAGGCGTTTCTTAGCATTTTGAACAAAATATTTGTGCTCCCTACTGAAAATAGTTTAATATCAAGTCCCAAAGGAATTCTGTCTGCCTCATAAAGTTGCTTGTTGAGTTTTCAGCTTTTGGCCTTCCTCTTCCAAATACTGGATATACAGTCTGTCTCCAAATTCAAATTGAAAATATGTTGTACTTACCTTCTTAAATAGGCGACTTTTCCCTACATCTTTCATTAGACAATGTTCTACTACACTGAAGCAATCTTCAAATCCAACATTTTATTACCAATCCATTGCTCTGTTTTCTATGCAGCTCAGTTTCCCTTTTTGTGTGCTCAGACCTCCACATGCACTCTCCTGACTTCAGCTTGCTAACCAGAGAGGTCATGCTCCCTGGCTCTTGAAAGTGTGTCCTCAGATTTCGGCTACACGGTTCACCAGCTGTACAGCAAGTCACTTCCCCACCTTACTGGTTTGTAACCCACTGGTTTGTAACACAGGGTCACAGTAGCAACCCCCCAAAAGAATTACTCTGGTGAATGCCTGAGGTGGTAAACATAGAACCTCTGGTGTAGAACCGGCCTGTGCAGTCGGTATGGCAACTGTCAGCAACTCTTACCTTAACTAAGTATTTGGATTTTTTTTATTTATCTTTTTTCACCTGTATTGATATTATTTTTTAATTTTATAAAATTTATCATAAAAAGCTTTTTAACAAATAAATATATCACACACTAAAAATAACCAAGCCCAAAGTCTTCACAACTCCGTCAACTTCCATACAGTACAAATAGGCATTCATACAAAAGCTATGGGGCTTCACACTAACTTTTATACTTTCTGTTTTTAGTTCTATCTTAGATTTTGTTTTCAGTGGTGGGTAAGTGCATCAAGTATACTGGGTACATGTTTTTTAATAACACCCTACTTTTTACTTAATCAGACATGGTTATTGGACAAATAGTGATAGAGCCCAAATGTTGGTTTGTGAGCGAGCTCAGGACACAGTGAGGTCGCTGTCTGCTGAGTGCTGTTTGTGTTGATGGCAATCTAAGCATGCTATACTCTAGGAAATAGATAGCATTGGTCAGAGCAGGTCACTATGTACCATAATGTCATAGAAAGAATATTAAGAGCTGCAAAGGAAAAAGGTCAAGTAATATATAAAGGTAAACCTATCAGAATTACACTTGACTTCTCTATGGAAACCATGAAAGCCAGACGATGTGCTGCAGAAACTAAGAGACCATGGATTCAAGCCCAGACTACTATACCCAGCTAAGCTTTCATTCACCCTCAACGGAGAAAACAAGATATTCCAGGATAAAAACAAATTTAAACAATACATAGCCACAAACCCAGCCAGCCATACAGAAAGTACTAGAAGGAAAATCACAACCCAAGGAAGCCAACAACACACACAATAACTCAGACATCTATTAGCATTCTGCCAGCACAACTCAAAGAAGGGAAACACACAAACTCTACCACTAAAAAATTAACCGGAGTTAACAACCACTGTTTAATAATTTCACTTAATATCTATGGATTCAATTCACCTATAAAAGCGCACAGGTTAAGAGAATGGATCCAAAAACAGGATCCAACATTTTGCTGCTTACAAGAAACACACCTCAACCACAAAGACAGACATTACCTCAGAGTGATGTCCCTAGAGGGACATCTAGGTTGTTTTCACTTTCTGGCTATTACAAATAAAGCAGCAATGAACATGGTTGACAAGTGTCCTTGTGGTAGGAGGACGCATTTGCTCACTAAATTCTCCTGCTAATGCATGGTTATGGTATATTATATACTTGAGCGCTTCTTTCCACATATTAACAATTCCTTAAGGTTGGTAAATATAAATAAAATGTAAGTGTGTTTGACTTTTTTGACCTACTGATTAATTCAGACATTTCATTCATCATACATTTCCTCATGTACCTCCCACTAATACAGACATGAAATGAAGTAGGAACCCCTAGAGTTTCAGTCTTTCCTGGGCCACTTCCACCGCTACTTAACATTGTCACCAAACGTACACCAACCAGTCTTGCCTCTCTTCCTTTTTCCATTAGCCACTTCATTTCATTGTCTTCTTTTATGTCTAGACTCTTTCTTTTCTAGGTTGCCCTTTTCTAACAGTTCCAAGGAGAGTTTTGTTGTCAAGGTCACTCAATACATTGACAAATTCCAAGTCATTCTTCACCTTTGGCTCAGCTATTGCTGGGTCCTAGTGCAATTGCCTCTCTCTCTCTCTCTCTCTCTCTCTCTCTCTCTCTCAGTCTGTCTCTTGTTGCTCTCTCATTCCCTCTGTATGTGTCTCTCTCTTAGCCTTTGTTCAGGCCTTTGGTTTTAGATATCTTTATATGCAGATAATCCTAAATATCAAACACCTACATTTCCACAAACTTTAGATATGTGTAATTCCAGCCTCTGGCCTCTATCTTTGGAAGCCCTCTCCCCTGAGCCTGCCAAATCTTGACTCCTCCCAGGAAAGGTCAAGACCGCTCCCACAAGCTATTTAAACTGCCCCCCCACCCCAGAAAATAATCACATGGTCTTCCCTCTTCCTCTTAGGTGGTCATGTTGGCTTTCCATTTCCCCTCCGGCTACCCAAGAGCACAGTTGACCAATTAAACCTGGATATCTTTTAATTTCATCTGATTTGGTCTGATTGGGATTATTTACATTGGCAGAGAGGCTTGTTTTTAGGAATATTCCTAACATTTTGGAGGTCCTGCGGGGTGTGGAGGCTGTTTTCCCATGGGCTCAAGGCCCTGTGTTGGGAAATTCCCTTATTGTGTGCTCTGCCAGGTGAAAATTGGCTTCCAGGCTAGAACGGCTTGGTCTTGGTGAGTTCCCATTTTTGGCTTGTGCTACTAGGGTTTGGGGGACTCATTCATGTTTACTTTTGTTGATTTTCAGGCTTTCCATTGAAATTGCGATCACACCACTAAAGTCTAATCCAAGCGGCTGAGCCAGGCTTAGCTGAGGTGAAATTGCATGGACAGGGACGACTACCACTCAATTTTTACAGCCCCGTTTTTGGCTCAAGGGTTTTCTTGAGCCCCAAAATTGGGCATAGGCTTACAAATGGGTTCTTGCAATTTGAAGCCAGATCTGTTATTGCCCCTGGGCTGCCTCCTACAAAATCTTTATAAATTGGGACTGTCCCATACAGTCTGTCCAAAATGGCTAATTTATCTATGCACTAAGATTTGGCCTCAATATGACCTTGACAATAGGACGCGATGGCCACCATAGACAGAAAATTTTTGCCTCTGTAGGGATAGATGCACAGAACTCTCATATGTCCATGGTTTCTGGGCACTGTGCTATCGCTCTTCCCTCAGTAGCCAGTGTCTTACAGCACCAGTTTTGGTCACCAGGGTAATGGTGTCTCCAGATTCCTGGCCATCTGGGAATTGGGATCTTAATAATTCTGCCATGACCAAGCATCCAGAGGCTATGGCCCCTCCCCCACTCCCTCAACCCCTTGATACCCAACCCCTTCCTGTGGAAGAACATTCTCCACATTCGTCCCCTTACCCGCCCCCACCTACTCTCTCTTCCCCCCAAACCAGAAGTTCAAGGTCAACTTTCTCCCTACCCCCCTTCCTCCCATCCCTCCTACCACATCTCAACACACCCCCACGCCTCAACCTACTTCTTGGACCACCTCTACACACTGGACTAACCCCTCCCAATCTCCCCCCGACCCCGTGTATCCTCCCATACCAGATCTCACCATAACTCTGGCCTTCTCTGTCCTCTCCAGGAGGTAGCAGGAGGCAATGAAATTATTAAAGTCCATGTTCCTTTCTCTCTTCCAGATCTCTCTCAAATAGAAAAGCAGTTGGGTTCCTTCTCTGCTAATCCTTCTGTTTATATTAAGGAGTTTCACTCTCTGTCCCAGGCCTATGATCTAACCTGGCACAACTTCTATGTCATACAGGCTTCTCCTCTCACTCTTGAAGAGCAAAGTTGAATTCAGGCAGCATCTAGACAGTACACAGACCAGACCCAGCTAGTAGACAGTACAGTCCCTGTGGGGGAAGTAGCCTGCCAGCCACAGAACCATATTGGGATTACCAACCTGGCCAGAATGGCCGACAGAGCCGGGGCATCATGGTTCATTGCCCCCTTCAGGGTATGGAAATGGCCTCAGAAAAAATAGTTAATTTTGACAAACTTCAAGAGATCATACAGTTATCTGATTTAAAAAAAAAAACAGCCATTTTTTTTTAAAAACCAATTACAAGAGACCATGGTCCAATAATACTAGACTGGACCCAGCCTCCCCAGCAGGAGAAATGGCCCTGGATACCCATTTTATTTCTCAGTCAGTACCAGATATTAGAAAAAAGTTAAAAAAAGGCTGAGGAGGGTCCCCAAATCCCCATACAGGAATTGGTAAAAATGGCCTTTAAAGTTTTTAATGCCCGAGAAGAAACAGCTGAGTCTTCCCGGCAGACGAGACTGCAATAGGCGGCAACACTTCAATCTCAAGCCCTACAGCTGCCCTGAGCTACAGGGACCCACAGAAGCGGGACAAGGGAAGTCAACCATGAGGCTCCACCCTGCCGGAGCTCAGCCTAAGACAACCTAGCTGGCAGGCTGCTTCAAATGTCATCTAAATGGCCATTTGGGGTGATATTGCCCTTGTATGGGCCTCCACCTACAAGTCCATGCCCTATCTGCCGGCAACCTGGACACTGGAAATAACAATGCTCCCATGAGGGCTCATCCTCTATGCCATGCCACAGAGGTTCAGCCACACCAACATTGGCAAATGAGACTGTGCCAGCCTTAAAATTTCTTGGCCTTGTGTATGATTGGCACGGCCCAGACTTGGTGATGCCCACAGCCATCTCTGAGCCTAGGGTAACCCTGCAGGTAGCAGGTAAGTCCATTGCTTTTCTTTTGGACATGGGAGCTACCTACTCTGTTGTAACATCTCACTTGGACCTTACATTCCCTCACCAAGTTCAGTCATGGGTTAGACTGGACCCACTCCTCCCCACTTAAAACTTTGTCACCACCCTGCATTCTTGCAGGGTGATTCTTCTCTCATTCTTTCCTAGTTATACCTGCTTGCTCTGCACCTCTACTTGGCTGAGATATTCTCAGCCGCTTCGGGGTCACACTCGCTTTGGCCCCCACATAGTCTCCAGAATCACACTTTCTTCTCACTTTAACAGCTTCACAGGTTCCTACCCCAGACTGTCCTGTCCCTACCCTCCCTGATCCAGTAGATCCCCAAGTACGGGACACTTCCACTCCTGCGGTTGCTATTCACCACCAGCCAGCCCTAGTTACCTTAAAGACCCTTCGTCCTTCCCTTCCAGACCCCAGTTCACTATTTCTGAAACCCACTTCCAAGGCCTTAAGCCCATCTCCTCTCTCAAGGACTTCTGATTCCTATCAACTCACCTTGCAACCCTCCAATCCTTCCTGTGCGTAAGCCCTCTGGTGCTTACTGCCTAGTTCAAGACCTATGCCTCATAAATGAGGCAGCCATTCTAGTTCACCCTCTCGATAACAATCCATACAATCTCCTGTCTAATGTCCCTCCTACCACCTCCTACTTTACTGTTCTGGACCTAAAAGATGCCTTCTTCACTGTCCCTTTACACCCTGACTCATACTTCTTTGCCCTCACCTAGGAGGACCCGACTCCTGGTCCTCCAGACAGTTTACGTGGACTGTTCTCCCTCATGTCCCTCAGGACAACCCCCATTTCTTTGGCCAAGCTCTGGCTTGAGATGCTCAAATTTTGACCCAGGTCCTAGCACACTCCTAAAGTATGTCAATGATCTCCTTCTCTGCAGTCCTACATTGTTTTTTGTCCCAACAGGTCACCTTTGTGCTCCATAATTTCCTCAGATCCCTGGGATATTGAGTCTCACCAACTAAGGCTCAGCTATGCTCTCCTAGCATGGTATATTTGGGTGTTCAACTTATCCCAGGGTTGAAGACCCTCACCTCTGACAGGGTCCAGGCCCTGCGGGATTTACAGCCCCCAACCACAGGGGCTCAGATCCTCTCATTTTTGGGACTGCTAGGGTTCTTCCACCATTAGATCTCTAACTTTGCCATTCCAGCCAAGCCTTTGTACCAGGCATCCAAAAAGACCCCCACGGGGCCTCTCACCCACCTGGCCATCATCTGCTGCCTCTTCCCTCTACTGAAAAATGCCCTTCTAAGAGCCCCTGCTCTTGCTCTTCCAGACCCCACAAAACCTCACCATCTCTATACAGATGAGAGGTCAGGAGTGGCCACAGGAGTTCTAACCCAACAGACTGTCTCCGTTTTATTCAAATAGCTGGACTTCATTGTCTGTGGATGACAACCATGCCTGAGAGCCCTGGCAGCGGCAGCTGAACTCACTCGGGAGGCTCTCAAGATCATCTTGTGCAGGCCAAACATGGTATAGTCCACATACCATCTTTCAGACCTTCTGAGACACTCCTCTCTCTCTCTTTCCTTGGACCTTCACAAGTCCATGTTTTTCACTTACTGTTTCTAGGAAACTCTCAAATTACTTTGGCCTCTGGTCCTGCCCTAAACCCCACAGCTCTTCTTTCTGCTCCCTTCCCCTCTGGTACCTCCTCTCACTCTTGCCCAGAGGCTGTAGAGGCTTTAACCTCACCTCCACAAGGTCTTCTAGACAAGCCACTTACAGATCCCCAACTCACCCTGTTTGTTGGTGGAAGTTCCCTTATAGATAAATCAGGAAACTGCCAGACAGCATAGGCAGTGGTCACTTCCTCTAACACCTTTGGAGCAACCCACCTGCCAATGGGAACCTCATTAATTGTCTTGACTAGGGCACTCCAAATAGCCAAGAGCCAAGGAGCTAATATCTATACTGACTCTAAATATCTCTTCTTGATGGCCCATACTTATTCTGCACTGTGGAAGGAAAGGGGATTCTTTACTACTAAGGGCACTCCCATAGTTAATGAACCCCTTATAGCCAACCTCTTGAAGGCTTTCCAGCTCCCTGCAGAAGTAGCCATTATTCACTGTCAGGGACACCAATCCCCCAAGGACTAAGCAGCCTTAGGCAATGCCAAGACTGACTCAGTGGCCCAAGGCTGATCTCCAGCTCCTCAGATTCCACAGAACATATTTTATTCTTAACTCCTATCAGCCCTGTTACCAACCAAAAGAGAAGGATGAGCTCATAAAAAGGGGGGGCACAAAAATAAAAGATGGATGGTTTTATTTAAATAACTGTCTCATCCTTCCTCAAGACCAGGCATTGTCAATCGTTTCAGACATCCACCAGACCTTACACATAGGCCCCAAAGCTTTGTTCCACTTCTTGGAGCCCCTCTTTGACCCCACCCATCTCTGAGATCATATTTCACAGGTTCATCCTCCTGCCAGACTTATACCAGGTCAATCCACAGGGGGCCCTTCACATATGCCAGTCTCTACATTAGCTTCGTGGACACCAACTGGGTGAAGATTGGCAGGTTGATTTCACCCATATGCCTACTCGTAAAAACCTTCATTATCTCCTAACAATTGTGGATGCTTTTATAGGATGGACAGAAGCTTTCCAGCCTCCAGGGAAACAGCAGAGGTGGTGGCTCAGGTACTCCTGGACCACATCATCCCTCGGTTTAGTGTCCCACCAACCATCCAGATGGACAATGGGCCAGCCTTCACTTCCAAGGTCATGGAGCTAGTGTCAGAAGCTCTCAACACCTCCTTGAAATTCCACATCCCCTACCATCCACAATCCTCAGGAAAGGTGGAGAGGGCCAATGGGATCATCAAACAACTAACCAAGCTCTCCATTGAACTCAGGTTATCTTGGCCCTCCCTTCTCCCCATTGCCCTTACTTATCTCAGGGCCATCCCACATTCCCCTACAGGTCTGAGCCCTTTTGAGCTCCTTTATGGCAGGCCCCTTCTCCTCAACCATCACTTCCCAGCCCAAACTCCTCCACTGGTGGGGTATCTACCCTACCTCTCCCTTCTGAGGTCCCTTCTCCATTTACCTGCTGACAGGGGTCTCCCTGCCCCCACACCAGTGGAGTCTAATGCCCCTAAACCTGCCCCGCTCTCCCCAGGGGACAGAGTACTCCTCAAACAGCTAGCTCCTAGGTATCTTGAACCTCGATGGACAGGACCTTACATGGTAATCCTAACCATTCTTTGGTGTGGGAGGTCCTTCTGTCTATGTGTTGCTTTTTTGGTTAATGAAGAAAGACCGCTTTGAGCCTATGGCAAGGGCAGAGCAGAACTATGTGGGTAAAACTAAGCTGAATGCTGGGAGAAGAAGGGTGGAGTCAGAGAGAAGCCATGGAGCCTCTGGAGACAGAAGCTGGGAACTTTACCCGGTAAGCCACTGCCATGTGGCAATACACAGATTAATAGAAATGGGTTAAATTCAGATGTAAGAGTTAGCCAATAAGAAGTTAGAGCTAATGGGCCAAGCAGTGATTTGATTGATACGGTTTCTGTGTGATTATTTGGGGTCTAAGCTAACCAGGCAACCAGGAACTAACTAGCAGCCTCCTAATACAACCCCCTTGGCTGCCAGGCTCCTGGGACATCCATGCTGGTACCATCTCTCCAGGCTCAAGTGGGCACCTACTCAGGACACTTGGTTTCTTTAGCAGTTAGGATCTTCCACCCTCTGATTCTCCAAGACACCACAATGAAGGGCCTATCTGCTCCTCATGGTGGCACATTCATCTTTGGTGATACAAACAAGATGGATAATAACAATTTTTTTCTCCTAGCCACCTGCCTTCCCTTCTCTTCAAAAAACAGATGCCTGGCATGTCTCAGGATGACAGTAAACAAGATGCTTCTCCAGCCACACCTCTGGCTGAGCTCTCTCCTCCCCCACATCACCCCATGCCTGCAGAAAGTAACCAGACTTAAGTCCATGCCCCCTTTTCCAAAGAGAGCCTAAAATGTTGGTCATAAGTATCACTTCAGCTTCCTATCACCCCTTATACAAAGAGTCTGGACTGTAATCCCAGCCTCAGGCCTCCCCTGAGGCCACCAAACCTTGACCCCCCTCCCCAGGGAGAGTCAAGACCACTCCCACAGGCTTTTTAAACTGTCCCCCAGAAAATAATCATGTGGTCTTCCCTCTTCCTCTTTGGTGGTCATGTTGGCTTTCCAATTGAATCTGGATATCTTTTAATTTGGTCTGATTCTGTCTGGTTGGGATTATTTGCATCAGTGGAGAGGCTCATTTTTAGGAAATATTTCTTAACAATATGGACATACAACTACTAATGTCTTATGTCTAACTAAATACTAAAATTTAGAAGGAATATTGAACTTACCTTGTCCTTAATAGGACTCTCAGTTTTGGGGCTATTTCTTCCTAAAGTTTTCTCTATCTCAGAAAGATTGAATATATACAGATATCTTTGTCAACAGAGCAAACTGACCACTTTGGAGTGAACCTTACATTTCACTTTTCTTTTGTGTTTTACATTTTTGTCAATCATTATTATCACTACTTCCTAGATATAGGCAGAAGTCCTCCCTACCATCCTCACCATTATCACCCAAGCCCATGCCATGATCCCCTTTCACCTAGATTGTGGAAAGAGCGTCTAAATTTTTTTCAATTGGCCTAACTAACACTAAGATTCTTGTTATTGCTAATTAACATTGTTATGGTTCTTTAACATCAATCTGTCATTTTGAGAAAGAACACAGGCAAGTCATCAGCAGTTGAATGCCAGGAAGTATAGATAATTATCCCTTGGGAAAAGATAAAGGAGGAATTTTGATGCAAGTTTTGCATGTAGATAAAAGGTGAGGTCATGATGAACTTAGGGTTCTTGATTAGCTGAGGGGTTAGGTGGCTAAGTGAGGCCTAATGGCTTGTGAGCTAGTTAGGAGACCGTCCAGTCCCACTGATGGGAGCAGGCACTGCACTGGAGGATGTGAGAGTTTATCTAGCTAGGCTCATGCCATAAATAACAAACCTTTTGTCTTTCAGTGCTGGGAATCAAACTTAGGGCCTCAAAACTACTAAATATATTATATATTATTTACCACCACTAAGCAATATCCACAGCCTGATTACACATCTTTGTGTGTGCCCACACAAAGTTGTGCGCAGGTATGTATGACCCTGTATGTGTAAGTGTGCATCCAGAAGTCAGAGATCAATCTTGGGGTGTAGTTCCTTAGGAAAGAGCCACCCTAGTTTTTCAGATAAATTATCTCCTTGGTGGTCTTGGAGCTTGCTGATTCTTTGTCCCACTGCTGATTAGTCTAGGCTGACTCACTAATGATTAGTCTAGGCTGGCCCACTAGTGAGTCCCAAAGTGTCTCCTCTTCCCCAGGGCTATGATCCCAAGAGTGGATTTATGTCTAGCTTTTCCATGTGTGTTCTGGGGATTGAGTTCAAGTCTTGTGCTATATGACAAGAATTTTAGGGACTGAGCTGTAGTGATATTTTCTTTATGATCTAACAAATAAGGTTTGCCTGAGGAACAGAGTGCAGAGCTAAGCACTAGTTAACCATAGAGGTCAGGCAGTGGAGAGACAGAGGCAGATAGATCTCTGTGAGCTCAAGGCCACCCTGGGCTACACAAGATTGCATCTGTCTAAAAGAGAAACAGAGCTCCCACAAAGGTGATCCCAGTACTTAGGATCACATGCCTTTAATCCCAGCACTAGGGACGTGGAGACAAGAGTGACACGGCTGGGCAGAGAGAGGTGAAAGGGGCCAGGAGCTCAGAGCCAGTATGAGGATTCATAGAGAAAGGATGGCCCTTTTAGTCTGAGCATTGGTAGAGGTAAGAACTCTAGTGGTTGGCTGCCCTTCTTCTCTGACCTTTCAGCACTGACCCCCACACCTGACTCTGGGTTTTTATTATTGAGACCAATTAGAATTCATGCTACATCAGGCCATGTCTCCAGCCCAGCATATCTTTTATTGTACATGTTATCTTCAATTTCTATAAAAGATTTATTTATATACATATTCTGTTGACTTTATCCCTCTTTAGTATTTTTATGTTCTATTTTCTCATATATTCACTCTGTTATAGTTTCCTACCTAAAAAAAAAAATTGTAGTTGGGTCATTTAAACTTAAATAGAGCTATTTTAAAATTTAAACTTCTAATTTTTCATCAGAGAGCACCCTGATTTAAAACTACATCTGGTCTGTACACAGTGAGCCCTTGTCATGAAAGTTTGCTTAAGTCATTTGCTAGTTCTTAGGACTCTTGTAGATGCTTTGGGGTATTTTGTACTGGGAGAGTCTGGGGACAGCAGTGGCATGTTTAGTGTCTGCTTGTTTGTTTGTTTTCCTTCTGACTCCCACTCTGCTCTAATATCCTTGCTCCATTCAGATCTCACAGCACTGCATTTCTCTAAGCAGGTGACCAGCAGACTTCTGTGCCTTTGCTGTAAACCGTCCGTGACTGGATTAAGAAAGTTTCCTTTATCCTCAATTGCTAGAGCTAGAATGGGCGCTTTATACCGTGAAGAGGTACAGAATTTTGTCAATTTTGTTTCTATGTCCAGATGATCATGTTTTGAAAACATGACATGACATTGACTTTTATCTTCTAATGTATTTGTTTTTATTTTATTTCAATTATTTTTTCTTAAAGCATACTTAAATTGATTTTTAGATTTTTTACCTTAGCCACATTTCTGTAACAAACTCCATTTATTTATGATGTGTTTTTCTTTTGATTTGCTGCTAGATTCTATTTGCTAAAGTTTTGTAGTGGTTTCTCAAGCTCATCAACAGAGGCAGAGCTGTTCTAGCTGGTTTACTCCATCTGAGCGTCCTCACACTCCCTGCCCCAGTCCTCCTCCTCCTCCAAACTTGACTGCTACAAGTCCTAGAAGATGAGCGGCTCATTTCTCACTTATTCAAATTTCTCCCTGCAATCATCTCCTCCTCTCAAGATTTGTCTCCTTTGTTCTCTCTCTATTCTGTAGACATCATTATCAATTGCACCACCCTGTATTAGCATTTCCCTTTGTGTATTGTATTTTCCCAATAGACAATGCAACTAATGTAAAGAATAGGGGTTTTCTTCCTGAGCACAGAGGCATATGTCTAGATGCTCAACATATGGAAGATAAAAAGAGGAGGGCCTCAAGTTGAAGGCCAGACAAGGTAACATAGTGAGACCTTGTCTCAGAAAAATAATACACTATGCTTTTCCTTACTAACATATCTTGGTACTGATACAAAGAAGGCATAGATTTTTATATATGTACAATCATTATGTACATATATATTTTAATTGTTTAGATATGCATGTATGTGTCTATATACACACATATTTATATTATATATTCACACATTTACATTCACACATACATTTTACGCACATAAACATTAGTCTATTTTTATCAGTTATGTTTATTGCTGTCTGGGCTTAACCTTCTGAGATTGTGAAAACATTTGGAAAACCTTTTTTGAGCTCAAGAAGTTAATTGCTGTGAGGAAAGGCATGTGAGATCGATGCCAACGGCACATTTTCTAGGACTTATTTGCCTATAGCAACTACTAAGTTTGTTGGAATGACCATGCCATCTGTATGTTCATGCAAAAGTATATTGTTCTCCTCCTTATTTCTCTGGGTCTCCTCTAGAATTTCTCTTTGTAACAAGCAGGCTATCTTCCTGGGCACATTTTAACAGCACAGTTAGTCATGGATGTGGTGATTCATCAGGTTGGCTTATGAAGCCAAGGCAGCCTTGCCCTTCCTTAGCATCCACTGCTGGCAAGTCTCTTTCTTCCTCTGAATCAGACGTGTATTTGTTTGAGTAATCAAGAAAGAACTGTCTGTCTTATGACCTTAGAGGTTGGTGAAAGGGAGCAACTGAGTGTTTTTGGCATAAGAAAGTTAGCAGAACAATGCAAATCTGTAAAGCAGAAAGCCTCACTGTTTGGCTGTTTCCTCTGGGTAGACGTGAATGTCACACAAGTCTCCGACTGCCAGCCGGCTTTTTCATCCTTGATGAAAACTATTTTAATATAAGCAAAAATGGATTTCAGATCTTATAAAAAGCTATTCTCAAACATTATCTGTGCTCAGTTGTTAAGTGCTGTGTCTTCTATGAGGAGCAGCAGGTCTTTGCCAAATGAGCATTTTGAATCCTACTGTGATAACAGTCAGTAGGATGCAGCTTCTCAGCATGGAGACTGCTGGGGAAAAGCACACCCTATAACCCAGCTAGGGAATGAATGAATCACACCAATGCAAATTAGGAGAGGTAATGAGAGGGCAGAGAAATGGTTGCTGAAGCCATTTCAAGGACAAGTGAAAGCTGACAACCAGGGAGCCCAAGAACTTTGAATGACATTCCAGGTCTGATGACAATAGAGCAAAGGGAAGCTGGCAAAAGCAAAGGGTTCACTTGACAATGAATTTCCTCCTTGTATTTGTAGGTTAACCAATGGGTTATAGAGGAATCATCTGAAGAAAGTTCATAGGTTACTAGGTTAGTGAAAAGATGGTCTCTGTCTCTCATACACATATACACAGAGAGACAGAGAGACATTTTTATCATTATAGATATGTAGAATGTCATAAAAAATCAAATAGAGGAACAAACCACAATTCAGAGAAACATGTAAGCAGACTTCTCTCCCCTTGGATGGCTATCTTTTGATTTGGTGCCTTTTATTTTGAAATCTCTAGAACAAGTCTCTATTTTTTTTTCTCCTGCCTGGGGAAGTCAGTGCCATGATTACTCACCTTCAACCCCTCTTTACGATTGATCCTACTCTATTAATGGCTAGAGTCAGTTATATGTGCCACTCTGATGTATTCCTAAAGGAAATTTATTTTGAAAGTAAAGACTCTCGTTTTAAAAAAAAACAGGATAATGCACTATGGAAAAATGAAAATATGGACAATATTGAACACTACACTATCAAATCACCAATGAGTTTTCTTACCATAGAGTGATGTAGGATAGTACATACGGGTGACTACTGGCTTGGATTAAATTCCTACACTGACTAAAGAAGACCAGACCACACCAGAATAGAGTGCTCTTGATAGATAATCAAGTGGAAAGAGAACCAATATTCAAAATAAACAAGCAACCCCAGAGCTTCCTTGTATCTGATCAAAGGATTCCAGCCAACTACGATTGTAGGATACTCGCCTCTTTACCAACCAGAAAAGGAAAACAACCATTCCTACTTTTCTGCCTCTTAAAGTCTTTCCTGCCAAAAAAGCTTCCTTCCTCTGCTGAGCTCACTGGATCACGTATATTTCCAAGAAGGGGTGATTCTAACTCCTGAGTCACCCCTAAAAACAGAAGAGATTCTCACCTAAATTTGAGAAATGTCAGACTAAGAGTTTTCAGTAATTAAGTTCAGGTGTACTACTTGAGTGGGTACTTAGGAATGCCTCGTGGAAAAGAAAACACAGATGGCCAACACACAGGGAACAGGAGTTAATGTTACAAAAGAAACAAACAAAAATCAAGTTACTTTCTAACCACCAATCTCCTTTGCCCAGGTCTGTTCCCCTGAGAACATGGTAGCTCCAGCTCCAGTCACCAGGCAACCTCTCTCTGGGGACTGCCTGGGGAAAGCTTGGGACCCATTGGCTCTGTGGCTTTCTGCCTGGAACCTACTACTCTGACCATCTTATGGTAGTGGTGTGTGTGTGGGTGTGTGGGGGGGTGTGTTTGAGATCAAAATGGCTGCCACTTGAAGGTCACATTCTTTCTCTTATAAGGTAACAGGTTGAACTCATCTTCCATGCTTCAACAGCTTCTGAGTTCCAATAGGAAAGAGGATATTTATTTATGGATTCTGCTAAGATATCAATGGCTGACTAAAACATAAAACTGGAGAACTGGAAGAAGTATGCCTGTGCATCCATTATATAGATCTGTTAAATAGAGTCTGCATGGGGTCCACAGACGTGGGTCTGTTCCACCTTGACCAAATATGTGGGGACTCACAGAAGTGGGTCCGCTCCACCTTAACTGAAAGCCAGAGAATTTAAGTCTACTCCTGCTCTTTCAAAGTTATTAACAAGAGGTCGGACTTAAGGTGTGGCTACAAACAAGATATCTCGGCCTAGGGTATGGTTACTTGGGGTTTTGGGTATTGAGATGATCCACAGAGATGGATCCTTTCCACCCTTGACCTAAGGTCAGAGAATTCAAGCCTGTTCCTGCTCCTTCAAGGATATGGCAGGGATACCAAAGGAATGGCTGCCTACAAGATATTTGGTCTAAGGTGTAGTAGCTGCAGGTCCTGCCTAAAACAACAGAATGCTTAGCTCAGGATATAGTGGCTTAATGTCTCAAGTACTGAAGCAAGTAATTGCTCTGTTTGTCCTTTGTGTCATGTTAAAGAAATCTTTTGCCTTTCCCACCTTTTGGATTGGGGCACACGGAAAATAAACATGGGTGAATTCAGTGTACACTGGATTGCCCTCCCGGTTCTATCCTATGTATCTGTGTTTCTTTTGTATATCTGTTCCTGCTACCTAATTTTTCTAATCTACACAACCCTATCCTGGAATGTGCAAACCCCATTAAGGTTGGACCCTGACAAATTTGATTTCTTTAGAAGATAAACCAACTCTTTTTAAACACATTCATTTGCTTTGATGTGTGGTCCAGACCCAGTTCAGAGGGAGCACAGGGCTCCACTGCATGAGTGTTGCCCTCAGAGGAGAGCTAGCACTTCCAGAAAACCCCCAAAGAAGGATAGAATTTTGAATTATGTTTTTCCCACTACTGCACATAGGGAGCATTTTGAAACAGAGGTAGACTAGCTAGGTGTAGGAAGGGGAAAGTTGTACAAGGCGTAGATGCTCATGTTGCACTGAAATGTGGTGCAGGAGGACACCATTTGACTGCCCAAACAGTAAACAAGAGCCAGCCCAAATAATAATAATAATAATAATAACGACGTATTTTGTTATTTTTGGTATGGTGAAAATATTCATAATAAAATAGAATTTTTAAGTAAATTATCAAATTGAGTATTAAAATAAAAAGATTTATGATATTTAAAAATAACATTTTGTAAATAAACTGCTGTAGGCATTTGTCATGTATGCGATTTTGTGTGATGTAAGATTAAGGTTTAATAGTCCATACTGTGCTGAGACCCATTAAAATTCAGACTCGCTGAAAGCCTTGCCACTCTGCTCTGGTGGTAAGGTCTCAGACCCGGGCAACCCTCCTTCCCACAGGCATCAGGCTCAATGCCTACTGATACCTGTAGAAACAGCCACTTCAGAATCCCGAATCCAGAAAGACCCCTTCTTCAGTTCTCAGACATCCCATCGTAACAAAACGTGTTGATCCCAGCCCCACATACCAACCAAGGATATTCCCCTCTTTTTGGGTACTGAAAAGCCTGTCCCCCTCAGCCCCTTCCTGCTCACTCTTTGCGGTGTGCTGACTCCCTTTACCCAGTCCTTCCCTGTGCCCAGATATTTTTTAAACTGTTGATATGTCAGTCTCCCCAAAACAGAAGTGATAGGAACTCTCACCAGTGAGAAGAATACGCACCGCTCTACGCCAATAAATTCCTTCTTTATATTTGGTGAACTTCTCACCAAAATATAAAGCATCACAGTCCAAGGACATCTTCTTTGCTTGACTTCAAACCGTGTGTTCAAGCAGGGCGGTGGTGGCGCATGCTTTTAATCCCCCTATACTCAGGAAGTAGAGGCAGGCAGATCTCTGTGAGTTCGAGGCCAGCCTGCTCTACAGTGCGAGTTCCAGGACAGGCTTAAAAAGTTACAGAGAAATCCTGTCCCGAAAAACCAAACTAAACAAACAAAAACACGTGTGTTCAAGAAAACGAGGTTCCTGTGCTTGCGGCTCCAATAGCAATCAACAGTCACTGTCTTCAGCAGTGTGCTGAGAAGGTCTTGGGGAGTTTTACAGAGGTGGCAACAGTTGT
>LOEQ01000642.1:394027-417291 GCA_001685075.1 Bramus lutescens | reverse complement strand
AAAGCACGGTGAAAATACATCTGTGAAGGCTGTGGTGCTGTAGTGGACGTGAGGCGGCTTAGCTCTTCTGACTAGACACTGTTAGAGGCTCGGACCTTTGACCCACACAGATACTGTGAAGCCCAGGATGCATTTCTGGATTCCAGTCCATGCATGAAGTAGTGTGAACAGTTTCTGCTGTTTACAGTTTAGTACTTGGACGGAAATCACAAACGATATCAGAAGTAGCAAGCATTTAGACTCGTGAGGAAATAGAAATCTTCCATTATCTGCCCAGCTTCTGTGTGAGAGTCTCAAGAATAAAACTGTTACCAGGTAAGACATTTTGCCAGGCCACGTGAAGTATGATGAAATAATAAGACTTGAGTGATTCTCAATTTTTGGGTCGTGACCACTTTGGCAAGCCTCTATCTTCAGAAATATTTACATTATGATTCATAACAATAGCAAAATTAAAGTTATGAAGTAGCAATGAATAATTTTACGGCTAGGGGTCACCACAGCGTGAGGAACTGTATCAAACAGTCTCAGCATTAGGACGGTTGAGAATCACTGAGTTAAGCCCTCAGCAGTGTTTGCTTCAGCTAACAGGCTAAAGGACAAAGCAAATGGCCAGGGCTCTGAATACGTAGGGCATGCTTTGGGAATGTAAGCTAGCAGGCTCGATGGCTTGCTTCCTAGGTGCACTAAAGACTTTACAGAAAGACAACAAACCCAGCACTCCCAAAGCTAGTGTGCACACAGGAGAAGGTATTTCCTGGATCACATGAAGAAAAAGACTTAGAAATTTCTAGATTTTAAATGGAACAGGAGTAGTTGAGAATTACACTAAAAAATTGTGTTCTCTGAGTCAACACATGAAGAAAATCAATTGAATTAGGACTTCTTGTGCTCCTATGACAAGTCAGGAGGAGTCAATGGATTAAATAGGCTTTGAAATAGTCATGTTCAGAGTTCTCACCGTCATCCCTGTCAGGGTCCCCCATCCCCCACCCCACCCTATTTGCGTGGAGGCTTATAACCTCTGCTTCAGGAAGGCAAAGAAAGCCTCTCTTCCTGCCTGCCCACACTATCTTTCCTGGCTCTCAGTGTGAGCAGTTATGTGATCACATACTCTGTTAATAAAATGGGAGAAAAAGCTTACATAGCAGGGAGTTTGAACTGTTTTGTTGACTTGTGGCAAAAAATCCTAGGTAATATATGTGGGAATATATTCTGGAGGTGAAAGACAGCATGGGGAGACAGCATTTTAGATGAAGCTTAATTTAAAACACTTATCAGAAGTTCTTTAATCAATATCGCAACCCAAATATCTGGAGATGGTACTAACAATGAAGATAATTTGAGTCACCAGGTTCTATATTCTAAATTAGAGAGGCCATAACGCAGTAATGTAATGTAGATGCGAAGAATTATATACACCATATTTTCCCATCGGAGACGGTTGCAATATCTACCCATATTTTTTCCTTCATCACTGCTTGCTCATTATTAGATTCTCTGCACAACACCCTCCACCACTCCCATTTCCCTACTAGTTCATGTGGGAAGGGTTGGGAGCAACTAACTTTCATTTCTTAAGTTTAATTCATAAGCTAAACTTGAGCTAAATTCATGGTTTACAGACGACCAAGACAGGGATGTTAACTCTCACTGAAATGAATATTGCTGAGGGGTCCTCTCTTAGAGCAACTGTGATAACACTGAGATATGAATTATCTTCCTTAAAAAAGAAGTGTGCTTTGGTCACATGATAAATGGCTGTGTATGGATAGGTCAGAAAATACTATTTGGAAATACAAATATGAAAATGGTTAAGGGTTGATGCTGGAAAGCAAAGAGTTAATTGCTCACTCATTTTTATTTTCTTCAAAATTCCTTCTCCTTTGTAATGTGTGTGTGTGTGTGTGTATGTGTGTGTTCTAACCTGCATTTGTGACTGATCTGCATTTGTAGAATACCTCTTCTATACTTTGGGAACCTGTAGCTGTGTTTTTGAGTCTTCTTTTGGCTAGAATTTAGACAGTCAATTAGAATAGAAGATGTATAAAAGTCATTAGCTCAACTAAAACCATTAATTTGAGAAAAGACAATGTCGAGAGTCTTTCCCCTCCTTACGAATAAGTTTGTTCTCATTTGAGCATGTGATTTGAAAGCTGTGATCTTTCTTTATAAATCGAGAGATTGAATGGAGCAAGTTGCATCTGTTCATAATGTTGGGTCAGCTTTTGAGAAAATAGTGGCTAGGACAGGGATGACAGGATGAGAAACACATATTAGAGGCACAGCTAACTCTATCTAAGTCCAATTTGGTTTTTAAATTTTATTTCTATTGGTGCTTCTTTTCCTTAGAAATTATTATGAAACTATCAGTTTATCTTAGCATTTCTGCGTAGAAGCAACTGAAGGGACATTGTTTATTCTGTAGCCAGATGTAAAAAGTTGGGAGTTAGTGGCATCAGTAGCAATCCATAAACTAGACGTCTAAGAGGCCCGGAGACCTGAGAGGGAGTGGAGGCTTATATAACCCAGTGCTCTTTCAAACACACTTCTGCTCAGATCTTGGAAGGAATCACTTTGTTTTAATTAGAGAAGCCAACACCTATAAAAGGAGATGAATCTAATTAATGTTTGTCAGAAAGTATCCAGATACTGTGTATAAAAGGTAAGCACAAAAGTGAGTCATGCGCAGGCCACAGAACCAGATCAGTGACTGAGGGGCCAGTCAGTGGGATTGTTCAGATTTCACTGAGCACATGGACATCAGGAGGACCCTTATTAAATAAATGGGTGGACCTGTGAGGTTTTGCAAAGTGAGGATGCAGGGAGTGACACCCAAAATGAAACCCAGTACTGACTGCGTTCTAGCACCTGTGTTTATTCTCCTCATCATCCCCTAGCCCCGCCTTCATAACCGCAACCACAACATCCAGTTCATCAGGGTTGTGGTCACATAGTATGGACATCATATTAATTTGACTATTTTCAACTGTGTATGAAAGGAACCAAATACTGTATGTTCTTATGGCTCTGCCTCTTTTAACTCAATGTATTTTGTGGCATTTGTCCATAACGCTGCTTGAGATTGCAATCATTTATTTTTAATTCCTGTAATGTTTTGGAATGTGTAGTACTGGATTGCGCATCCTACTGTTGATCATTTCAGCTCTCTGCAATCTGGTATATTCTGAATTGTGCTGCCATGGCAGGTCTTTGTGTTTTGATGAAGCTACAAACACATTTCTGTTAAGGGTGTATGTAGGAAGGGACAAGAGACTTATTTGGTCATAACGTATATACAGGTTAAACTTTACTAGGAATTATGTGTTTAATCTTTAAATGTTGTATTTCAAATGAGCTATGTAAACATATACATTCTTTCAGATTGCAAAGGAAAGCAATTTGGGTATTTTCCCAAATGATAGCATGATGTTATCCTGCTTAAAATACTTCTTAATAAAGTTGGTTTTATGAACCTTACCTGTTATGAGCAGTTTAAAATATTTTTCTTTGCCTTTCAATTTACATAGACTTTGGTAGCTTCAATTACTATAAGGTGAAATTTGGATGATTACATTCTTAATAGACATAAAATTTGACTTAAAAAGGATTTTTCTAAAGCCCTTTAATAATTTGGGGATCTCACTCATTAACTGGACACATGTTATGCAGGTAGGCTGGCTGGACAATGAGGTACATCGTTGTGAAATCACTTTTATTTGATAGTAAATATGCATATTTGAACACTTCTGAAGTGAAAAGTATCATTTTGAGTTTTATTTTTTCGCCAAACGTGATGGATTTTGTGTATTACTTCTTGGTCAAGAGACATTATTTAAAACACAAGCTTAGCTGGACAGTGGTGGTGCATGCCTTTAATCACAACGCTCAGGGGGCAGAGGCAGGCAAATCTCTGGGAGTTTGAGGCCAGCCTGGTCTACAAGAGCCAGTTCCAGGGCACGCTCCAAAGCTACAGAGAAACCCTGTCTCAAAAAGCACTAAACAAGCAAACAAGCACAAGCTTGTTTCTTTTCATGCCGATTGCATAGCCTTCTAAGGTGTTGCTTCCCCTGGGCATTTCTTTCTCACCCGCATTCACTCCACACGGTTTTTATTAATCCATTCTAGTGTGTACCTTCCTCCTATAGACAGTCTGGTACCAACCTTCAATCGCAAACCCGTAAAGTTTATTTAGCATATCCTTCCCATCCAGGGTGTGCTCACTAGACTGTAGATGTTTCTGTGCTTCAGTCATCCTTATTTCAGCACCACGCTCAGCCTTTTTGACCCAAATTAAACCTGCCTTCTAGACTTTCTCCCATAGGGACGTTTACACCTGTCCATTGCTAGCACTCACTGACTGTTATACAGACTTCACCGGGACTTGTCCTTCATTGTATTAGTAGTCCTTATCCATGTACCATCCCAATTACATTACAAATATAGTTAGTGCAAAATACAGGCCTTGTATATTTCTGTGCTTCCTATATCACTTATTGCCAGCAGTGAAGTTTCAGTGAGGGTTGCTCTATTCTTATTTTTTTTAAAAGAACACAAATGTGTCAGCAGAGTCTCCACATTGCTGCCATATATACATATATATATATATACACATACATACATCAAAGGATTTAGTAGTTGTTGTAGTTTTCATTGTGTGATACTGAGCAAGGTAAGGTACTATGGGGCAGGGGAACCCCATCCTGGAGGTAGAAGATATTTTGGTATGACATAACAGCCAGCATGAGGGGGAAATGAATTTTCCTAATGTGAGAATTCAAATTTCCAGTCTCTTGCCAGGTGTTGGCAAACTTTGGTTCAGCTGCAATGGCTCTGCTAGAGCCAGCCTCTCAGTGCATCCTAAGATAAGAGCAACACAAGACCTACTATATAATTACAACAACCACACAGGTGTCTTAATGGAAATGTGTAAGGTGCCCAAGGAGTTACATTCGTGGTCGCAATAAAACGTGGTGCTATACTAAACTGCAACCTCACCTTGACTCTGAGTACCAGATGATCCCAATTTATCTCAAAGTCAGTGAACTTTATCTAAGGAGGCATTTCTCTTAAATTCAAATTTCATGCCTAAATTAAGTATTTATGACCCTCAGACTTTCAAAAGTGCAAACCCATTTCTTAGATTTTAAGAGGGACATTATTTTCTTTTATTTCAGTACAGAGATGGACTGGAGGCTCTTATGATTAAGGAGAATAAAAGACAAATTTAAGTTAAAGTATGTCGAAAGTAACTGCATGGAGAGACACAGCAGGTTCTGCTTGCTTCCCACCTTGTCATGCTCCTCCATTGAAGATTCATGAGCTAATAAAGATTCTGAGATGAAAATCTCTACCGTTTGTTCTGATTTTCCCACGGATCCAAGGGGGCTGGCTGTTTGCCTTTGTTTATAGTTAAACAAAAATGATGGGAGGGGCTTGCTCTGGACTGAGTTCCTGTACTGTATGCCAACAGACCAGACCAAAAGGAGTCACTCTTGAGAACTAGAACCTGAAGGAAGCAGATAGATGCCAAGACATGCTTTTCCAGAGAGTCAGAAACTGCAGTGTAATAAAGAAGTGATCTCTGACTTTACTGCTACAGGAAGGTGTCATCAGGGACCTGAAACCACTCAATAGTTTCTTACTGTACTGTGTCATCGCTTGCATCTTACACAATACCCTTCAGTTATCACAGAGAATCTCCCATCCCATTGTATAGAATGCAGACTACCATAATTAATTAGTCTTCAATAAGACTCTGGTTGGTAAGGTGTTTGCTGTGTATCCAGTACCTGTGTAGAACAACAAACAAACAAGAACAGGGTGGTGCCAGAAGTAACGTCGGTGCTGGAGTCACAGATACAGAAAGATTCTACGAGTCTGCTGGAGCTGGTCTACCAAATAACTGAGCTCCAATCCTGTGAGAGGCAATCTCTCTCTCTCTCTCTCTCTCTCTANATATATATAGTGGAGAGTGATCAAGTAAAAAATACAACATTGATCTCTGGTTTTCACATGCGACCAGCATACAAATGTGCACACAAACATGAACCCCATATACCTTCCTCCCACACACCAAAATCTATTACAGTTAAAACTGAATTTGTTGTATTTTTTATGATGCTACTACCATGGATTATAAGTAAAACAATCTATAAAATAAATTTTAAAGGATTCAAGAAACCTGACACAACAAAAATTTCTTTCTACCTGATATACACATTTATTTTAGTTTACACAGCAGTATATTTACACATCCCTGTATCAGACAGAATACCAGTCAGAAACAACTCCCATGGGGAAGACCTTAACTTTGCCTGGAGTTTCAGCCATCATGGTGGAGAAGGCATGGCTGAGCAGAGAGAGCTCTTCATGCCATAAAAGACAAACAAGCAGAGAGAAGGGGAATGCCAGTGTTCTAATGACTCTTCTCTTTTACCCTTTCAGTCACCCCTGACCTGGGGTAACCCATATAGTAGCAACCCATATTCTAGGTGGGTCACTTCAATAACACCCTCACAGACACACCCAGACATGTGCCTCACTAATCTCTTAGTGCCTAGGTGATCGCAAATGCAATCAAGCTGACAATGAATATTAGCAGATAAGGTTTCCGACTTTGGCAATGGAGTCAGGGAAGCCTACAGGCATCCTTTCACGCATTATCTACCAACCAAGAGGAGCTTCTTAGATGATCAGCGGTGAGTGTAACAAATGTGAAGTTATAGACTAGTCATCTAAACGAGAACAATGCTCTGTGCTACTTTTGGAGACACCTCCAGACCTTCAAAAGTTTGGAGAGTGCAGCAGAGAATTCAGGGTTCTGAGCTGTTACTGGTAGTACTGGGGGAAAACAATTTTGATCTATTAATTGTGCATCTTTAGTTTGAAGTGTAATAGTCTATTCATTTCTAGACCAGGCTTGCTATTAATGCTGAAATCCTAAAATTATGTACTATTAGTTACTTTTCTTATTACTTTGACAAATTACCTGACAGAATCAGCTTAAGGGAGCAGAGGACCACCTTAGCTAATAGTTTCAGAGGTTCCAGTGCATCATGGGAAAGCAGGAACAGCATTGGCTTAGTCTCTGCTCATGATAACATCATTCAGCTGGTCTCATATGGCAGCACTCCAAGAAGCAGAGAGTTTAGATCAGAGTCAGAGGCAGATATAACTTGCAAATTACACCTTCACTGATCCACTTCAGCTGGTGAGGTTGTATTTCAAAGCTTCTACCATCTCACCAAACTGCACCATGAGCTAGGAACCAAGCATTCAAACACAGACTTTGCAGCACTTTACGGATTCAAGCCATAACACATGCTTATACTACATTTTTATCTTCTGGATGATATATCTCACTGTCTCCTTGATTATATAATAACCTTTGTCCTTAATCTTGTCTTTTGTTGCTTACTCAACACCTGGCTACCCAGGGTGGTCTGCTTGCAGTCTGACTCATTCAACTAATATTTACTGAGCAATTGGAAGCAGCCAGTCCCTGGCTGGTTGCTAAGGTTATGGAGGTAAACAGCATTGCCTCTCCCCAGAAGTAGTCACAGTTCTTTAGTTTGGAAATTGTAATCTATCCCTTTCTCTTGACAAACTTCTTAATACTTAAAAATGATACTTTTAGAAATGTGAAGTCAGGAAGAGAAAGCACAGAACATTCAACCTAAATACGACGAGACAGAGTGATCTCACGAGTCACATTCATGTTTGTCTGGATTTTAAAAGACAAACTTTAGCTTGCGTTAGATTTTGGCCAGCAGTTTCTAAGATACTATGGTATTGCCAGTTCCACCTTAAAAGTGGGACAAGTCCTATCGATGATTGCCACCTTCCCCCAGGGGTGCTACATTTTGCTATTAGTCTTACTTTCCAGTAGGAAGAAGCATTCTCCTTTATTCCCCAATACTCTTGCTTCCAGTTTGATGCTATATTGACTGACCCTGTCTTAGCTTCTTACTCCTTCCCATCACCCCCCACAGCTTCTTGGATTTTTTTTCTATCATTTGTCTCCTACTTTCTTTCCACTCTTCAGTAAAGTTTGCCTTTTCTACTGACTGCTACTGGGCTATAGTTTTGAAAACACCAACACTGCTTCCTTATTTATATTTTCTCCTGGGAAAAAAAGTTAATAAAGAGCTCCCAGAGGAGGCAGGTCCATTTTTCCTGTAGACTCTGGCAACTGAGTGTGTAATTTTGGGAAGCTGACCTGAAGTCACACCAGTATCTGGTAATCATTTGTACATAGTATAGTCGCGTAGTGTCCAGACTGGAATCCAAACCACAGTCATCCAAAACAATGTTGTACTCATTAGGTTTGCACTGCCACAGTGAAATGCCTGGTGCATGGTTTGTAAGAGAAGCAAGAGCATTACTTAGCTTATAGTTTTGGAGGTTCAAAGTCCAAATGGCATGGGACAGGCTCTACAGCAGGGCCTTTGCTGAGTCATCTCATGGTTTGGAATGCAAGTATGAAAAAGTGTAGAGAACAAACAAATATTTCTGTGTTGAACTAGCAACAGATGGTTCAGGAAAAGCCAGACTTGATTCTTTGATCACAACGGCCTCATAAGAACTCAAATTGTCAGATGAGAATTACCTTCTAGGTCCCTAATGACCTAAGGATTTCCCACTAAGCCCTATACACTTTGTTATGTATGTATATGCATATGTGTATATACAAGTATTTGTGCATGTTCATGTGTGTGCATGTACATATGGAAGCTAGAGGTCAATTTTAGGCGTCATTCCTCAGGGGACATCAAGCTTGCATTTGTTGTTACTGTTTTTGTTTTGTGTGTTTGTTTTTGGACAGGGTCTCTTACTGGGACCTGGGTTCACTGATTAGGCTAGGATGACTGGCCAGAAAGATCCAGGGATCTGCCTGTCTCCACATCTGAGCACTGGGATTGTGAGTACATGCCAGCAATCCCAGCTTCTCACATGGGTGCCTCGAATTCGAGTCCTTGTGTTCCCACAGCAACCACGTCACTGAGCTATTCAAGCTGTGTACACACAACCAAGCCATGTACACATGGCCAAGCCATGCACACATGACCAAACCATGCACACATGACCAAGCCATGCACACACAAAACCAGAAATAGTGAGAGGCTGTCACTTTGAAGAGACTAAGTAAAAATCCTGATGGAGAAGTTTTTAACTTTTAGAAAACAGCAAAATAAGAAATGAAACATAGAAGGGAGAGAGATTTTCTTATGAGTTAAAAAGCACTGCTGAGGACTTTGAGCAGGAATCACATGGTTTCGACTGTCAGCTTTTTCCTTGACTACAGGATCATTTGTTCCTTTATCCTCTGAGCCCTTTCCAGGGAACTTGGAGGAAATTAAAATGCAATCCATGGAAACATAACTGCAGATTCATATTTATACTTCTAAGTGCTAAAATAAGTCCATATTTCATGAAATTAAATGGGACTGTTTCCCTATTGAATATAGGGATTATCTTAGAAATATTCAGGTTTACATATAATATATTATTATATAATATTTATGTAATATTTATTCCAGATGGCTGTCTAATAAAGTAGAAACCAGGGAGTTTCTCAACATCTCTCCTCCATTTACTTAAATGGGGGAAAAGGTATATGTGTATTGTTCAGGTCTGTGGTTGGATTGATGGGATTACATATACAACCTGATACTTAACAGTGCTTTGCATTTAGTTTTGAGTACACCTCACATGCAATCATTAGCAGCAGTGGTCTTGTCGATATCTTTTAGCAATGGAGCCATCTTACCCTGATGTTGCCTCACATCTTGTCTCTAAGCCTCCTCTAGCTAACGGAGGACATTCAGACAACTCTCCTGTGCAGTGTCCAAATGCAAAAATAACCTCCATCACCATCATTCCATTCTCCTTGCCTTCTGCCTGTCATTTGCAACACACTCCGCTGAGCTTCTATGTAAGACAGAAGCACTCCAATTAAACTAATTCATGTGAAAGCTTGGAGTGCTCAGAAGTACTTGTCTCTTTCAAAGAATATGTGTTAAATATAACTCAAATTTGGAAAAATCTGAACGTAGAGAAAAAGAATGAACTGTTTCTAGGAGTTGCTCAGGAAACAAGACAGACCAAAAAAACTGAATCAGATTTTTTTAATTGATTAATTAATTCTTTTTAGAAGTTGAAATACTCAGACTGGGTCATTTCACAGTCAGATCTTAGCCAGGGAACTTAATACTACCGGGGACTCTTTCAGTTCTAAAACTTAGAAAATAAAATGGAGTTTGGATGTGCCCTCATATATTTTTTCTGTGTGTATAGAGGCTGATTCCAATGCTAGGTGTATTTCTCAATTCCTCTCACCTTCTTCTTTGAGACAAGGTCTCTCACTGAATCCCCACTATTTGACTGGCTATAAATCTGTATGGCTTCTCTTTGGTGGCCATTTTGCCTATCCAGAAATTCTCCTGTGTGGGGTTTGTGGAGCTTTCCAAGCAGGATCATGAGAAATTGAACATCTCTGCCTGCCTCTGAGGAAGCACAGCTCTAGGGACAGAAAGCGACAGCTTTGGCAATTGGGAATCTCTGAGGGATTTCAGATGGTTGAGCTCCAGAGGATACAACAGGGTCCCGCTCTGATGCTCTGAAGGCCTTTCATACCCAACTGAGGTTACGGGAAACTCCCTCATAGTTGGAGGATGGGAGGGGAGGGCTACAGGCGTAGGCTAGAGTCTGAAGGGCAAACACTGAGGTTTCCAGGTTCCTGTACCCAGAAATAGGGAATTGGACTGGGGACATAGGAATAGCAATAGACATAGATGCTTTTATTGAGAAAAGGAACACTCTATTGTAGAAGCAGGAGCTGTGGAAGGTTAGAAGATCTAATGATCCCCAGCCACAACCAGGAGAGTAATAAGCCTTTATGGGTCAATTACATAGCACCCTCATTCTTTCCTGTTAGGAGATCCCAGAGTTTTGGTTTCTTTGTCTTTGTTTTTGTTTTTCCCCATTCTCTGACACTCCCTTGCTGCACAATGGCCAGAGTTGCTCACGTTAATCTTGATCCCCCCATGCACCTGGCTTCCTCTCCTGACATGGAAATGGTGACACACACTCATTTAACAACGTCTGCAGCCTCTTCATTCATCAGACTCATGGGCATTTATGTGGAGATGAGGAAATACAAAGCCACTTCCCTTTGAAATTTTCCCACATGCTTGCTTTCGTCCCTGAAGTTACATCGGCAGCAGGGAGAAACACTTACCTTCTGCAAGGCCTAAGGCAGTAGACATTGGTAGTCCTGGTAAGAACCCAAAATAACAAATGCAAAATTAAGAGCAAGCATAAATATATAATAAGAAAATAAAAAGGAAAGAGGGACTGGCTGCATCTCCTTCCATCACATGGGCCCTGTGGAACAGGAAACAACACAGGTCCAACCCAAGGCGTCTGGCTTTTAGTTGATGAGAGATCTCACCACCTGATACCTTTATTGCAAATTCTTTACAAATAAATCAAAAACTATTTCTTATGTGCATTTCAAACTCTGCAAAGGGTTAGAGCTAGACAAAGAACAATGCAGTTGCGTACGATGCAGTCAGGCAGAGGGAACTTTGAAGCACCACCAGACAGGTTCACAAAGCCAAGGTTCCAGCAAACTGCAGCTGGGCTAGTGGGTCTCTGAGCAGTGCTGTCACAGCCCACTGTGACAAAGCCCGGAAGGTGACTGGGAGAGAGGCCCTTCCTGAGAGCCAGCAAAGGGGGAGTACAGTGGAAATAAAAGTCACTGTCCCCTGGGTGGAGTAGGAAGAGAGGGCAGGAACCTGTGTGAATTGCTTCAATTTCTCCTAATACCTAACTTAAAGTGAAAGAGGAAAAAGAAATTCCCCAGCACTATCATAACAAGAGGAGGGTACCACTGTCCATCAAGCTGAAGAGATATTGTAGGAGGCAATAACCCTAAAGATAAATCCTTAGAAAACAAACATCACTCCTCTGCTGCTAACATGACCTCAGATGGTTTCTCACACTCCCTCAAGTCAAAGCTCAAGGCCCTAAACATGCTTGCCTGGGCCTCTGTGTCATAGCTTCTATGCCTCTGCCTTCTGCCTTCCACCCTTTTGTCTACTCACTAGTCACCTCAGCCTTTTCACTCTGAACTCTCACACTGGGTCTTACGTTTGTTCTGTTCTTCATACGTTGTTGTCTTGTCTCCCCAGAAGCTGATACACATGGGTACCATCTTTAGTCTGTGCTGTTTCTTGCTCTAAACTGAACAGAGTGGATAACATAGACTGAGACTCTAAAATACACAATGAGTGAGTGGATGGATTCTGTTGTGGCACTGAGTTATAGGTCTAATCTCACCCTTCAGAAACAACGCTTAGTGAATGTACAAGTTCTACAAATGATGAGAATCTCCACTAACATTTCCCAGGGAGGGATGTGGACTGGCAAGGCACCCCAGGAAGGTTTGCTAGGGCTTCATGCCAACACATGCAGACCTGGAGAAGCTTGCAAGAGTTGAATGTACAACAAATTCATCATGTTAAAGAGCGCTGTAGATGAGGACCATGACAAACAAAAAGCGAAATGAAGAACTCAGTCTGGAAGAAGATAATTTCAGGACAGTGGTTTAAATTTTATTTTTTTGTAAAATATTATTTCAAAAAAGAATATGGCATACAATAATAGAATAGCATTAAGAGGAAAATTACAAAGCCAAAGAAGTAAAGCTTAAGCAGAAGGATATTGTATAAAAAAGGAAGCAAAGCAAATTCAAGGATGTATATAGTACAAAAACTCAGTTATGATTCACTGGAACAATTTTGGATAATCAGAATGCCCGTGGGTTTGGAGACGATCATAGGTATGGACGATGCATGGATACCGTAACAATTTGAAATCTGATCTCTTTCTGTCTGTCTCTGTCGCTCTCCTCTCTCTACCACCAGACTTCATCCTTAGCACTGAGCTTAATTTTATTGAGTCTCTGACATACTTCTTTCTGAGAATCAAGAAATATTTTGAGAAATTCCCTGCAACCCGCTGAAGTGACTATTGGTTCTTTATCATTTCTTCCTCTGAGGTCAATGAGCCAGCACTCAATTCCTTGTCTCTATAATCGAACTTTCCTAAACAAGCCCTGGAGTTTTTTTTTTATCTACTGTAAGATATAACTGGATATAGAATCTAGGTATACATATTTTCATTTGCTTCAGAGAGATCACATTGGTCATTTAAGAGGGTAGTCTTCCCAGTTTGTGTTGAGATGGACTTACCTTGGACTTCTGATAGATAGCAGCTTCTTCTTGGGTCATCTCTATTCTGTTAAAATTGTTCAGAAGAGGCTATGCCAGGAAATGACACTTCCTCAAAGCTTTGTTGCAGAGCACATATACATTGAACATTTTTAACACATTGTACAGAGTCAAAGTTTCTGTTGTATGGATTGAATTTGGGTTTGGTGGTGGTGTGCACAAATCTGCACACTATGCTCTATCCATACATAACATGAGCATTCTTGACCTCAGCTAACCCTTTCACAGAACCAGGGGGAGGATATTTCCAGACCTGTGGTCATAAGTTAATAAAAATTGTTGCACAGAAAATACTAAAATATACAGGTTGATATTTTAAAGTTAGGCAGTGAACATTTTTTTTTGAAAGTGCTTGGACTACAGTGATGGCTGGCGTATGTACTCCAGTGGTCGTGAAACAGATCAGGAGATGAGAAAGGAAGACTTGTCTGGGCCAGAGCACAGCAATGTTAAGCAGGACACAAGCAGTGTTCCATAGTCTCCCCTGGATGCTGCAGCTTGACAGAAGAACTGGCCATGGTCACAGCAGGAGCCCAGAGACCATCTGACATGTGACCAGTACTGGTAGAGGACTGCCCTCCAAGAAACACCGTCAGTGTCATGGGTGGGAAGTTCCAGGACTGACCCTGCAGGTATCAGTAACATCTTATTGGTCCCCAGGCCCTGGGAGGAAGATGGTACTGTTTGCCTAGGTAGATGGGGTTAGTTTTCCTCTTCATGATGCACATGCCCCAACATGTGACCAAACTCAAGATGTTTTCATTGCTCCATTTTATAGATAGACAAGCAAGGCTCAAAAAAGAATAGGACCTCATCCAAGATCATTTCCAAAGAAGCAGTTATAATCAAACCCAGGGAGCACAGCCAAATACTCATCTTGACATAATTTGATCAGCATCTAAATTCAGTAAAGACAGCAGAGGAATTGCTCTGCTTTACTCCAATAATTGCTCCAAGAAGTAGAAATAAATTGTGCACGAGATGTTTATATGCTAGCGTGAGTCACAGATGGGTGGTGGTAAGGTATCGTGGGCATTTTGCAACAAATAATTCATGCAAGAATATCCACCATTTGACCTTGAAAAAAGTGGAAGCTGCCCATGTACAAAAGATTGAGATCATATTTATTTCAGCAAAACCCTTCGAGTCTGTTCAGTTTTATACCCAAAGTTTTGGAAAACCCGGCATTTGCTTAGCCTAGCTAGTGCACTCTATTTTGGCATTAATGTTCTCCCTGTTCTAATGAAATTAGTTTTAGGTAAAAGGGCAGTCTGTATTAAATCGAGTGTTTTCACTGCAGTGCTGTTTGTCCTCATCAAACCTGTATCCAAATTGGATCCTGGAAACAAGTCCTTGTAGACCATGAAGGTTTAAGAAAGTTAAAAGAATGAGGGTGATTTTCTCAAGGAATTTTAAATCCTAACCTGATATGTCACCATTTTCAATTAATGTTGAAACAATATACCAACTTCCCTTCATTCCCATTAATTTCTAGAACAGCAAATTGTAGTTACTGGACTCTGATGATCATTGCATTGAGAATGAGTTACTTGATAGATCTGAATATTTTATACAAACAAGAAGTGTCTTTTATATCAGTTTTCTTTTTAGGAGAGGCTAGCTCATTTTTTAAAAAGTATAATAATACCATATGTTTCATGAAACCTCAACTAAGGCTGAAAGTTAGTTGTGGAAAGCAGTTTGAATGAAGAGATGTTATCTAATTAGGACCATTAGCAAGGAGAGAGTATCAGTGTAAAGATGTCTCCCAAAATCTCAGACTTCAATACCCATTCTTTCATGAACTCTGGACATACTCACTTTCCTGGCATGCCTTCTTCAGTATGACATGGCCTTCTGAAGAAACACATTCCAGACATAGCTAATTTTTCTCCCTGAGACTGGTATCTCCAGGTCTGTGTATTTTGTTTCTGAGCTCAGCACTGCAGGTGCAAGTGGCAGAATCATCACATTGTGTACCTGATGATTTTGATTAGAGCTAGCGGGATGGATCTGCAGTTAAGAGAGCTGACCGTCTTGTGAAGGATCAGTTCCCAGAACCCATAGCAGGCATCTGGCTCATGCCATGTGCAACTCACCAGATCTAGGGGGTCTGATGCCTTCTAGCTTCCACAGACACTTGCATGCATGTAGTACGCATCTCATGCAGGCGCAAATGCATAAACACATGAAATAAATGTTTTAAAACAGATAAATACCATGTGACAATAGGCTGATAAATATTTTAAGGCTCTTTTTAAAAGAAATTCCAAATGTGTAGAAAAATTGTAAAAAAAAGACTACTAATTTTTTTCATACAACTTCCAGCAAAAATTGTCCCTTCCTTCCTTCCTTTCTTTGAGACAGGGTTTCATGTGTAGCCCTCCCTGGCTAGCCTGGAACTCTCTATGTACATCAGGCTAGCCCTGAACACAGAGATTTGCATACCTCTGTGTGATGATGCAATATTATGAGAATATATCTTTTTCTAAGAAACTAGACCTTTTGCTGGATCTCACAGCCACTGTTAATAATACAACTTGAGGTCACTCAAGATGTAAGACTGCTATCCTCCTGTGCACACAGCTGACATGTTTAACCTGGTTCTAAGAGAACAGTGTAGTAACCCACCTCAGTTGCCTTGTATTTCCCATGTCATCAACTTTTACAACTGAAGTTAATGCATAGTAGATATAACCTTAAATTACATACTCTTCTATGCCCTGATCCAGTATAACACATGTGTATCAGTTGCTAAAAGCAGCAAATACAGAGGTGGAGAGCAATCTTTTATAATGAAGGTCCACCATAAATGTTGAACATAACCTTTAGATGCTAGTTGATAACTGCTTGTTATTTGAGTCAGTTGGAGTCAGTGACTTAATGTCTTGTAAAACTCTGGTAAAAATTTCTGTAAAGTGCACCCTTCTTTTCCCATGGGATGCTTTTTATAGTGTTCAATAAAGACCTTTGTTAGGAATGGACACACAGAGACATAGAGAGACAAACACAGACACAGAGTCAGACACAAGGACAGACAGACTCACAAGACAGCCTTTTTCAGGCCGGCACATATTCAGACTCATGTATCAGAAAAAGGGCAGAAGACACAGGGACATGAAGTAGAGAATTCAAATACGGACTTTCTCTTAGTTGAACAATTCCAAAAGAAAGTTCTTTTATTTCTTTTCCTTAATGTGACATTGATGCATTGCTGGTGACTGAGAGTTAATCTTACTGTGTTTAATCCTTTCACCTCTGTCTCCTGAGTGCTGGGATTAAAGGCATGGCTACAAAGCCTGGCCTTAACTAGATCTTAACATTGCATGTTTTCAACATACCATGTTTGCCTTATCTTTAGCTCTTTCTTTAAATTTGCCACATGAAATATGTAGTATATAATTATATGCGTATATATTGCATTTCTCTATTCTGCTTGAGAGAAGTTACAGGCTTCATGTTCCACTTATTGCTTAAACATCTTGCTTCTGCTTTCCAAGAAAAAGAATATTCTCTAAAATTAATATAATATAATGATCATAACACAAAAAGTCAAAACTGACACAGGATTATCAAACTCATGGGACCTATTTTAAAATACGCCAGTCTTCTTCAATGTCTACTGCAGCACATATTTTGCAGGTGTAAGATGCCATGAAGAGTCATGCCAGGATTTAGTTTTCCCATTTCTTTTGTCTCATACTTCTTCAACCTTCCTTAACCTTCACTACATCGATATTTCTTAAGAACATAACCCACTGAATTTTTTACAGGATGTTTTCCAGGTAAATGTCAGCTTCCACACCATACGGTGTGTAGTGGCGAAATGGCCTTGCCAAGGCCCCACATCGGTCCCTTTACCTTCAGCTCCTCTCAATACCTCAGTGCTGCTATTTCGTCGTCTTCGTTACTTCATCATTTGCACCCCCATTTGACTCTCCACTCTCCTTTAACCATTTAGTTCGGTGACTTCTAGAAATGTATCGAATTCAGACTTCCTGGGCCGTTCACATGGATTTCCCTAGACCTTTCAGTTCCTATTTCAGTTTTCCGAGTTCCCTTTAGCGTTGCCAAAGTGGAATTTCTGAAATTCAAAGTTTCCTAAGACTCTCCTCACCCTTCAGTGATTCTGAGCTTCAGTTCCCCTCGGTTCTTTACAGCACCACACATGCTACACTCATGCTTCACGGCAGCTTCTGCAGCAAGGTCAGTGAAGCGTGGGGATTTGCTGTTATTACAATACCTCACATATTAGATATTAGCATATTAGACACAGTAATGATATGGATAATAAGTTCAGAATTTCTTAAATGTGCTTAAAAAAAAAAACCCTTTATCTTGTCAGTCACTGCCGGTAACTTAAGAAAAAGGCAATCAGCGAAGCCACCATTCTGTAAAGCAGCCTTTGAAAACACAACTTCGCAGGGGCCCTGCCGAGGATGTCTTGCTCACGCTTTCTCCTTTCCACCAGTTGAAAGGCGGCTTCTCTCCCAGCATTGCTCCTTCTCTTCCACCAGTCAAATTCCTTCTCCCCCTGCACATGTGCACTCATGTCTTGATGCTGAACACACAATGCGTCCATTTGCTCGACTGTGATGCCACCATATCTACTGTATTGCCTCCTTCTGTTCATGGATCCAGTTCCAATGCTGTTTTCTGCTCAATGTCTGCCTCCCTTCCTCTCTCTCTCTCTCTCTCTCTCTCTCTCTCTCTCCCTTTTTTTTTCTTACGATATTGGTACTACTATAACAAAATGTCATAGGCCAGAGGACTTATAAAACATGGAAATTTGGTTCTGAAGTTGAAAGCTCAAAATCAAGGTGTCAGAAGACTCCAGGGTTGCTAAAGGTCCACTTCTTCATTGACACTCAACTCCCCCACTCAGTGACAGATGACCTTTTAGGCCTCCTTCATGAGAATGATGAAGACTTCACCCCCCATAACCTCTTAGTCCTCTGGAAGAGACAATGTCAGCACAAGAATTGGGGAGGATATATACAACCTGGCAATGTTCCATGGTGATTCATTGATCGCGTATCTGCTTCTTGCTCCACATGGTAAGTATCTGGAGCTCATGAACTTGTACATCTTATAAATGATATCACAGTTCTTAGAGCTCTGTGAGCCCTGATGGTTAAGGAAAGGAACAAGCATAGAGCTGATATTTTTTCCCTGCTTTTAGAACTCTGTCGGATGAGACCATTGACATTAGAGATACCTGGGGATGATGCCACATTATTGACTCTGATGAGAATTTCTACTAAAGTCAACATTACAATGACCTGAAAATAGATTGCTTCTCATGGTTCTTTTCACGTACCACTTGGATATTTTGATATATTTGTTACAAGTGGGGAGAGGGAAAGAACTTGACTTTCTCTTTTGAACAATAACACAAAAACCAGGTAGGTATCATGCACATTTCCTTCTCAAAAGGCTTATAGAATTCACAAATTGAGAGGGCGTGTTTACACCTTTAATCCCAGTACTCTGGAGGCAGAGACAGGTGGGTCACTATGAATTCAAGGCCAGCCTGGTCTACAGAGCAAGGGGCAGAACAACGAGGGCTACACAGAGAAATCCTCTCTTGAAAAACAAAAAACCAACAAAAACCAAAAAAGAACAAAACAAAAAGACATGTTCATATTATTGCTTGGCAACGAGAGAACAATTTATGTTCCCTACTTAGTGATTCTCAATAATTTGGTAGATTATGTGACTTTGTTCTGTATATCTTTTAGAGAAACATTTGTGGCTATAGCCACAAATTTTTTGCTTTCTTGTTCATTCAAAATGCCTTCATTATGTATTTTTAAATTTTCAGATATGTTAGTATTCATGACATTAAAAAGGGAAAATGACAACATCTGAAAAGCACAATGTATCTGTTTCCTCTGAAACAAAACTTCAAATGTGACAACTAGTTGTAGTTGACTTTGCTGCGTAAGTGTATGCTGCTGATCAGCAAACCCGTATTTTCATCTTTGGGTAAACCTGCAAAGAACACAGCACGTCTGTCTGTGGCTTTAATAAACAGCCCTTATCTTGTAAGGGTATTAGCCTTCTGCAGTTGAAGTTGCCACTCATTTGACCTTTAAGTTTCTTTAAGAGAATTAGCCAGAAGTTTCGTCTGCGGTACCTGTGTGTTCTCGTGGCAGGTCTTTCCACTTTAACTCACCCCTGAACCATTTCTGTTGCCTCTGCCAGAAAGCTAGGTCATTTAAAGGGGTCAAATGTTGTCTTTTTCCTAATCAATAACTTCAGAGCATTAGCTTTGCAGCTCAGTTCCTGTCTCCATCTCCAGACAATGTTTGGAGGAAGGAACTTATTCTTGAAAGTGTCTTTGAGACCAACTGTTGAGCTAAACTTTAGATTTTTCTTCTATTTAAATGCATCCCATATAGATTATGGTGCAGCACTAGGGACTATCATTCAATCTTCTCATGAACTGATTCATGAGAAAATCCCTTTTACTGGCTGCTAACAACTCAAGAGCTTGACATACCAAGGTCTGAGGGATTACAGTAGAGTGAGCTTGGACCTGGCAGGAAAACAGTGTGCATTCCAGGTTGCCCCCCCCCCAAAAAGCAGAGTTTAAAGCTGTTGTTACCAAAGAACAGTTTGGGGCTAGGTAAATGTGTGATAAAAGTATCCTTAAATGTAACACTCGGCCGTGTGTGTGTGCGCGCGCGCGTGCGTGCGCGTGCGTGCACGCATATATATTTGTCTCTTTCCCTCCCATCCTCTTTCTTTCATTTGTCTTCCTTTCTCTTTCTCCAAAATTTGAGGCATTGTCACTGTTCTGAAACCTCTTACCCACTGTCAAATGGCAAACCAGTTAAATTCTCTGTGGCCCCACAGTACTGATCCAACACTCCAATCACAGCTGGATTTAGGATGCTGAAGTATGTGGTGGCTTGAATCAGCATTACCATACAAGGCTGCTTTGAGCTCCTCATGGTAACCTTTTATTGCTGTTTCTAAGTCTCCAAGCACTGCCAAACATCTTGAACTTTGTGGAATGAGAATAAACTTTATAAAGATAAACCTTTGATTCCACTTCAAAATTCTGCTACAGGATGCCAAAATTATAATAGAATTGCATATATTTCAAAATCAAAGACCTATAAAACCATTTGGATCATTCAGCCCTAGAAAAATACGGTGGTATCACTGGGCAATTGATAAATGGACAACATTGCCACAACTGTGCTGGCTTTCAGAGAAAAAAAATGGAAACTCTCAGAAACTGCTTGGGCTGTACAGCTAGCTTGCAGTCTAGGCTGGCTGCTTGCAGATTCCTCGAATATTTAGAAAACTTCCCATTTGCAATCTCAAACATTTGTTAGAAACACTTCATAATGCAAATGTTTTCTTTGGCACCTCAGAAGAGAGCTTCTTGCTTTCAGCCCACAATCGAAGGGGTTTTGCTAGGAATGCAAAGAGTTTTCTGTGTAGCAAGCTGCACTGTTGCTGCTGGCCTCCCCACAGGAATGAATCCACAGTGCAGCAAGGCCTTAAAGATGTGTGTCCTTCCCTACAAAGGCTGGTTAGAAGTTCTTGGTAGAGGATGTTGGTGAGACGGCAAATAAGCAAAACCCATCACTTTTATGTGGTGTTGACACGGTGATCTTCTATGGTGTGGATGAGAGGGAGGAAGGTAGCCAAGGACGCTCAGCAGGCCACTGTGGTAGGGTGAAGAGGGTTCAGACTTGGGTACTGAACCCTTGCTAGGATCCCAATTCTAGCCATTTAGTTTGCAGGCAGAGCTGTGGCCAAATGCTATTATCCCTTCATCGTCAGTTACTTTCTTGTTAAAGGATGTGAGAAGAGGACTTCTTGTGAGAATTACGTGATCACCTCAAAGAATAGAATTTCTGCTCAAAGGAATATTAAGACAGTTTCAGAAAGCAAAGAAAGACTTAAAGTGAGCTTTGTTTATCAAAAGTTTCAGTCAATTTTACTTTCACGGGATATACCATGCTCCAAATCTCAAAGACACACACACACACACACACAAACTTGTTTACACACTAGCACAAGCAAATATGCAAATATATGCACCCAGGCACATGTACACACATGTGTGCATAGAGACAGGCATACACATGCATGAACATACACACATATGCATAGATGTGTACACACAAGTACAGACACATACAACTACCTGTATTCAGGTACACAAACATGGACAAACACACATCTAAGCACATACAAAAGTCATTCCAATGTTATTCACTCACCTTTTGTTAAAATCTGTAAGTTTTGTGCTCACTTTGGAAGCACATACTAATATTGGAATGCCACAAGGAAGATTAGCACAGCCCCTGGGCAAGGATGACACACAAATTCATAAAGCATATCATATTTTTGAAATCTAAAAGAAATGGACAAATTTCTCAGTAGATACCACTTACCAAAGTTAAATCAAGACCAGATAAATAATTTTAATAGACCTATGACCCTCAAGGAAATAGAAGCAGTCATTAAAAAGTCTCCCAACAACAACAACAAAAGCTTGGGTACAGATGGCTTTAGTTCAGAATTCTACCAGACTTTCAAAGAAGAGCTAATACCATTACTCCTCAAATTATTCCTCAAAATAGAAACAGAAGGAACATTGTCAAATTCTTTTTATGAGGCCACAATTAACCCTGCTACCCATCTACACAAAGACACAATAAAGACAACAAAGAAAGAGAATTACAGGCCAATTTCCCTTATGAACATTGATGCAAAAATAGTCAATAAAATACTGGTAAACCAAATTCAAAAACACATAAAAAATAATCATCCACCATGCTCAAGTGGGCTTAATCCCAGAGATGCAGAGATGATTCAGTTTGAAAGAATATGTTAATGTAATCAACCATATAAACAAACTGAAAGATTAAAAAAACCATGATCATCTCTTTAGACGCTGAGAAAGCCTTTGACAAAATCCAGCACCACTTGAAGATAAAAGTCTTGCAGAGATCAGGGATACAAGGGACATACCAAACATAATAAAAGCAATTTACAGCAAACTAACAGCTAACACCAAATTAAATGGAGAGAAACATAAAACAAGTCCATGAAAATCAGAAACAAGACAAGACTGTCCTCTTTCTCTGTATCTGTTCAATATAGTACTTGATGTTTTAGCTAGAGCAGTAAGACAGTTAAAGGATCATAGGGAATATGAATTGGAAAGGAAGAAGTCAAAGTATTGATATTTGCAGATAATATGATAACATATATGTGACCCCAGAATTTCTATCAGAGAACTCCTGCAGTTGATAGACACCTTCAGCAAAGTAGCTGGGTACAAAACTAACTTTAGAAAACCAGTAACCCTTCGATATACAAATGATAAAGAGACTGAGAAAGAAATCAGGGAATCAAGCAACACACAATATAAAATATCTTGCTGTAACTCTAACCAAACAAGTGAAAGACCTGAATGACAAGAGCTTCAAGTCTTTGAAGAAAGAAATTGGAGGAGACATCAGAAGATGGAAAGACCTCCCATGCTCATGGATCGGTAGGATTAATATAGTAAAAATGGCAATCTTACCAAAAGCAATCTACAGATTCAATGCTGCTATTCACTTTTTTCTTTTACTCTTATACTCTTTGGGGAGCGGTGTCTCCACCCAGCTACCAAATAATCACATGGAGGTTTATTCTTACTTATGAATGCCTGGCCTTAGCTTGGCTTATTTCTAGCCAGTTTTTCCTAACTTAAGTTATCCTATCTGCCTTTTATTTTGGAGTTTTTATCTTTATCTATTCTATATGCTTCTTACTTTACTGTGTAGCTGGGTAACTGACTGTGAGACTTGATCATTTCAGGCAGCATCTTGAATCTTTTCTGGATGTAGAACTCAGACATCTGGGCCATCTGTTCATACCAGCGATTTCTCAGGCGGTCTTCCTTGATCAAACCTGATTTTTCTTAATTCAGAATGAATCCACAGCTTC
>LOEQ01000642.1:358036-379861 GCA_001685075.1 Bramus lutescens | reverse complement strand
GCTTGGCCTGTATGGCTGGCTAGTGTGGCTGTTTTGCATTTTGATCTTCAGGCAAGCTTTATTTATTAAAACACAAATAATATATCATACCATGATAAAGTTTCTTTGGGTATATTCTCAAGAGTGATATCAATGGGTCTTGAGGTTGACTGATTCCTCAGTTTTTGGTATTGGCATTAAGGCAGACATGCAGATCAATGGAATCAAATAAAAGACTCTGATATAAATCTGCATACTTATGAACACCTGACCTTTGACAAAGAAACCAAAAATATACAATGGAAATAAGAAAATATCTTCAACACATGGTGCTGGCATAACTGGAGGGTGGCATGTAGAAGAATGCAGTTAGATCCTTATCTATTGCTCTGCACAAAACTCAAGTTCAAGTGGATCAAAGACCTCAACATAAATCCAGTACACTGAAGTTTATAGAAGAGAAAGTAGGAAGTATCCTTTAACATATTTGCACAGGAGAGTGCTTCCTCAATATGACACCAGTAGCACAGACACTAGATAGACAATTAATAAATGGAAGCTTCTATAAGGCAAAGGACCGTGTCAATAGACTAAAAGGCAGCCTGCAGAATGAGAAAAGATCTTTACCAACCTCACATCTGACAGAGTATTTATATAAAAAATATAAAGAACTTAAAAAACTAAACATCAAAATACTCATTAATAATCCTACTAAAATGGGGTACAGATTTAAACAGAGATTTATCAACAGAAGAATTTTTATTGGCCAAGATACACTTAAAGAATTGTTCAAAATCCTTAGCTATAAGGGAAATACAAAATCAAAATGACTCTGAGATACCATCTTACACCTGTCAGAAATGGCTAAGATTGAAAACACTGAGGACAGCTTATGCTGGAGAGGATGTGGAACAAGGGGAGCACTCCTCCATTGCTGGTGGCAGGGCAAACTTGTACATCCACTTTGGAAGTCAGTACAGCAATATTGTAGGAGGCCACTTGCTTGTTCCCAGCTGCTCAGCCCCAAAATAACCACACAGAAACTGTATTAATTAAATCACTGCTTGGCCTATTAGCTCTAGCTTCTTATTGGCTAGCTCTTGCATCTTAATTTAACCCATTTCTNTTAATTAAATCACTGCTTGGCCTATTAGCTCTAGCTTCTTATTGGCTAGCTCTTGCATCTTAATTTAACCCATTTCTATTAATCTATGTATCGCCATGTGGCTGTTGTTTTCTGGCAAGTTTCCATCCAGTGTCTGTCTCTGGCGGGGCTACATGGCTTCTCCTTGACTCTGCCTACTGTCACTATCTTTTCCAGCCTGGCTATATTCGGTTAAGCCATTGGCTGAAAGCAGCTTCTTTATTAACCAAGAAAAGCAATACATATACAAAAGGACTTCCCACACCACAGCAGTTTCTTTTCTTGATTCTTATAGGCTAAGGATTCCACAGGGTTAATGAAGGCCAAGCTATCATGAGACAAAGATCAAACCAGTTGTGAGTCCTAGTTAATTATCCAAGATGAGCAATTAGATGAGGAGGCTTAGATGGTGGTAGTCAGGGGAGAAGGCACTTCATTCAGCAGGAAACTGAGATGCTCAAGAACGTAAGAGCCTGGAAGCTGAACATTTGGATAAGAACATGGGGAAAAGTCCCCAAGCAGGGGTGGAGAAACTGGGCAGGATGGTGGTGGTAATGAGAGGCTAATAGCAGAGACTTGAGGAATAAGAACAGCAAAGCCTGTGAAAGCTTAGTGGAAAAGGAAGCCTCTAAGGCGAGTAGAGGTAAACCTTTAGGAAGCATCCTCCTGCCATCAGGACTTGGAAGTTGGAGGCAAATTGTCAGTTCCCCCTACCAGGAGGAGCAAGTGCACAATCCTGGACAGCCACAGAAGTTTGCATTGAGATAGGTGTGAGCATTCAGGAAGCTGGGTCATTGATTCTTCAGCCATGAATGCTAACAGGATCAATTCTGTGAAAGTACTGTGTGTGTAAGACAGAGGGGAGAGGTCAACATTAGGGGGCTCCCTCCATTGCTCTCTATCTTTTCTTTTCTATTTTGAGGCAAAGCTTCACTAACCTGATATTCTTTGATTAGCTAAGAACTCGTGGGATCCTCCTGTCTTTCTTCCCATATCTGGAGTTAGAGGGGCATACCGCCATGCTTGTCTTTTTCTATATGGGTGCAGGAGATCTAAACACAGGTCCTCATGTCTGTAAAGCACGCAGTTTGCCCACTGAGCCATCTCCCTGGTGAGAAATACACTCTTTCATACACGATTATTATTTTACTTTCTGTTGGGAAACTTTTTTATTAATTAATTTTTTTTCATTATTTGACATACTGATCACAATCCCACTTCCTCCCATTTACCCTCCCTTCCATCTCCTCCTCCTCCATCTTTGTTTCCATCCCCCTGCCCCAAGGCTGGCAGAGGTAATCCAGCATAGGGAACAGATTCCCAAAATACAGTTGAACACACCAGTGACAGGTCATGGTCTCACTGCTAGGAACGTCACAGTCAGACTAAGCTACACAACTGTCACACGCATACAGAGGGCCTAGGTCAGTCCCTCGTAGGCTCCCTAATTCCTGAGTCCATGAACTCCCACAAGCTCAGGTCAGCTGTCTCTGTGGGTTCTGGGAAATTTTTTTTAAAAGCATAAGAAACTGGAGAATGCATTGTGACTCTCAGGTTATTATTCAGTTCTAATAATAAAGACCTTGTTATTTTTTTATACACACAGACACATATAGCACACTCACATTCACATAGTATGTAGTCATTTTGTGTGTGTGCATGCTATGGTGAACATGTGCTGGTCCAAAGAGCCACAGGAGTAAATTCTCTCCTCCTGTCATGCACTTCTTGGGGATTGAACTCAAGTTTTTTTTTCTGGTGACGACCTCCCTGCTTTGAACCATCTCATCCTAGCTTATCCATTCTTAATTTGTAGCTAACCTTTTGAAGGCAATTTCCTATAACTTTTGAAAAGGCTGATGCCCTAAGGTCTTCTTTTATGGAAAAAAGGTGTGAACATATCATGCAAAGTTATCATGTGGTTCTGTCATGTGCTTTCATTAGGTTATTGCTATGTATTCATTTTCCATAAAGACTATGTGAAATTTTTTTTAAAAAAGCTTTTAATTTATTCTTTGTGGCTTTACCCATCATGCATCTCGATCCCATTCATCTCCGTCCCGTCATATCTGCCCTCTACCCTTGAAACTTCGCTTCCAAAGTGAAATAAGGTTTAAAAGAAAAAAAGAGAAACAACATTAAACAAAAAAGAAAAGAAAAATGTTATCATGGAAATATGGAAGATGCAGTGTGACACAGTGAGTCACGCAATAAACACTTTAGTCCATCTATTTTTACTTGCAGGTGTTTATTGCAAGGTCATTTGGTTTCTGCTGCACTACCAAGACTGGATCGTCACCGGGACTCGTCTCGGATATCCTGTTGTCCTGTGTCCTAGAGATCTTGCTGCTTTCAGTGCTCCGGTACATCATAGATTGGTGGATGTTGGGGTAGGCCAGCTCAAACCCAGGTTCTGGGCCTGGGTGGTTGGAGAATTGGTCAGTCCACCAGCTGTCACCCAGCCTGACCACCAGGGTGAGCTCTCCAGCATTTAGTTCACCACTTGCAGCAATGAGCAAGGGCCGGGACTGGTTCTTCTGTTTTCACACCTCATTGTGGGGACTGGCGTCCACCTCCACCACCAGAGCCAGCTGTACTGTGTTGCCTAGGTGAGGGGCATGGGCCATTCTCCCCAGGGCTGCAGCTGGTGAAGGGCAGGGACAACTCTCCCTCTTTCGTGACCTCAGGGCCTGCTCTCCCCACCATGTATTTGCTTACCACCATGTTTTCTTCTTGTTGCTCAGGGCAGGCCACCCAGGCAGGCCTGTGGGTTTACTTCTCCCACTCAGTTGTAATGGTACTAGGCAGGGTCATGCTTTCTTCTGGACTCTTGAGAAGGCTTCCTCTTTTGATCTTTGTTTTGACCAGTGTAGTGGTATTTTAATCATGTGGATTTCTTCCTCCTCTTTTTCCTTCCCTCACTTCTCCTCCCAGTCTCTTCCAGCTTGAAGGTTTTTGTTGATTTTCTGTGAGTGGTAGGCAGCAACAGTAGAAAAACAGAGGGCAAGTAACTTCCCTGACGCTCCAGAGCTAAGTGCCAGAATTATACTTGAACTCATATCCTTGGGTACCATACTTCTTTTCTTTTCTGCTGACATGGTGCTTATTGGATGTGAGATTTTAGTCCATACAGCAAATGCTTGGAGTCAGATCTCCCTACCTGTGAATGTGCCTTCTGGTTCTGTCCATTGTTTCATCTGGGCCAAGTTAAGCTTCTACAGCCTCAGCATTATCATTGGCAGGAGAGCAACTCTCCATTTATTTAGGCTGTCATGGAGAGAAAATGAGGCAAGAGGTGAGGAACTCTGGCCTGGCGCCTGGCACACAGAGGAACTTCCATCAAGTGACAGCCCTTCTCCTGACTCTAACCTCTCTCCTTTACTGCCTTTGGCTTCTCAAAGAAATAGATCTAGCATAGGGCAGCCTATGATAAAAGCTGAGGAACTGGATGACATATAATGTATGATTTTAAGTCTGGGGAAACCAACCTTTGCCCGCCCTCAGTTCCTCAGTTTACTATTCATTATGTCCTTAATTTGAGGAGTCACGTGAACGCACTGTTGAACTCTGCTGTGCCTCCTTTCCCAATAATCGATGAGTCTTCGAAGCTTCCAGTAAGCTAGTCAGTTCATTGGTCATAGTCTTCAGGGGAGTGGAACCTGGCAATCTTTGCTTTCTCCTAGAGATTCATGTAAATCATCAGTTTTAGAAGCCACTGACCCCTGAGCGCTTTATTTTTTTTCAATATTTAAGTGTCTTATATGGGTTTGCTAGACAAAATGTATGGCATTCAGTTCATTAAGAATTTTAGATGAACTACTAATACATTTTGGTATAAGTGTACTAATACATTTTGGTGTAACTATATCTCCAGTATCATGCAGAATGTAAGAACGGGATACTGAGGAATATTCATTGTTTATCTGAATAAGAAACTGGATGCCCTGTATCCTTCATCTAATATGGCAACTTCAGTCTTGTATTGGCGAAAGCTATATAAACAAAAGAGGCTATCTTCAAACATGTATTTTCGGTTATCCTTTGAGACACCTAATTAAAAATCACCTCCAAATTGCTAACTGATATTATCTGAGACTTAAGAGGTTAATTTTCCCACCACACATGCTATTTTGGATCGTTCACTAGAGAAGGCAGATTTCGAGTTGCAGGTGACAAGATTCATCAACTGTTTCTAGATTTTAAAATGTCTAGGTGAGCACCTTTCTGTCATTATATGGGAGATAGCCTGAAGGAAAACCCACTGCTCATGACTCCTCTCCATTAGGCCACCAGCTGCCCTTTCCCCGGTCTCAATTCTCAGACATCTCTCATCTGATGTTTTATAATCTGCACAAAGCCGAAAAGATGAGAAAACGTTCTGGGTTTAATCGGAAGTCTATTGAATAATAATGAGACGGGCAGCAGGCTGGGAAGGAAGGCACATCAGACTCACTTAGCTCTAATGTTCCTACAGAGTAATGAAGACTCAAGTGGTCCTTAGTAGGGATCCCGCTGTGAACCAGAACACATCTTACTTGCATTCTGATTGCTGAAGGAAATAGGTAATTGATGCGACAGAATGGCCATTATTATTATTATTACTACCTATTTTTCTTTTAAATCCAGACACAGCAGTTAGAAGGCTGTCCTTAGCCTCCTTGGAGAATACCAGGTGTGCAGCATGAGGTTGCCCTTTCATTAAGTCTTCAAATGGGAGCACTAATAACTTTTGCATTGAAATAAGTAATGATCACACTTAATGACCAGTTTGTTTGAGTGTTAACAGCTTGTGAGCCAACAAATGGGTCATTAACAGGTGTTAACATTGACTCTCTGGTTTAAACAGCGTATTCTATCTCTGCCCTGTTTGGACTGAGGGCTTTGGCAAATTATGAGCTAGATTTTCATTTTTCTCGAGGTGGGCATCTCTTATTAATCAGCCAGACAGCTCTATCTAACAGCTTCTCTTTTCCAGGGTTATTTCTTACCGAGTCCATGGAAACATAATTTTTCTTAGAATTAATTTTTTTCTCCTGAAATATGAAGGAATCCTAGGAGAATTTGATTCTGGAAGAAATTAGGTTAAAAAGTCCAGTAGAAAAATCTACAGCAAACCATAGAATTATTGACTATGGAGAAGGAATACAAATAGGTTGAAAATATCATGGATCTGAGACAGCATTTGTACATACTGAGGGCACAGGGAAAAGATTGCTGTCTCAGGGCTAGAAATGGAGCATGTGTGATCAGCCCACCGTACTCCAACAGGTGTCTGTAGCACACACACAACGAGACACAGGCCTCTTGAGAAATCCCCTGCCTGTCACCCCCTTGCTTTCATTTCAACCCTTCAAATTTTGCAACTCATGGGACCCAAGATGTTCTTTTTTCTCAACTTATTCTTGGAGGAATGGGATTGGGTGATGATGCCATTACAGGAACTGCCTATAGACAGAAGGCAGTTATAAAATAAAAATCCAAGCTCTGTCCAGGGAAAGCCATTTCAGCACCATATGTGTGTATGGAGCGTCCTTGCATTATATACACACCCTTCTTTCAGTACGGTACTTCCCAAGCTATGTGTCATAAAAATCCCAATGGTTTGTAAAATACAAATGATGCCTTTAAATGCCTGGCCAATGCCAGACTGCTGTGTAAGTTTTTAAGTTTGTTCGCTGACATTATGTGTTTATCTTATGGGTGGGGAAAGGGTGTGAGATGCAGTATGAGTCTGTATTCGGACAGTGAATAACTCCCCCAAATTTGCTGTCTGGCAATTTTTGTGGGAGGAAGCTAGCTGTACCAATCGTTGACATGTCTGATTTTTTTTGGGATGCCTTCAGAACAGGATCGTCAGAGCCCATCATTAGTTAAGTGTGGGTGCAGGTTGAAGGGACCTCGTCGGGCAAAGGCTTTGCTGTTTGGGAGGTTGGTAAAAAACAAATTTAGTCTTCACACAAGGAAGTGATTTGGAAAATGGCAATCACAAGGTTCTGTGCTCTTTATCAGTGTGGGGGTTTAACACTAGTCAGGCAGTCTGTAGGGATGATGGGAACAATCTGTAAAATGGTATTGCAGAGCACACTGACATTTGTCTCAGATGCTCTGAGGGTTGTTGGACAGAAAGCTCTAGAGTTCCATACACTGTGGAGGCCCCAAAATGTGTAAGCCTATTTCCACATTGACCAAAGGTCAGAGAGTTGGAACTTCCAGTTCTTTCAAGGTTACTGTGCTTCTACCTCAAACAGAGTTCCCACCTAGACATTCAACAGAGAGTTCTGCTCTCTCAAGGTTATTGTCTACAGGTGTGGCTAATAGCCAGACCTTGTGCTCCAGGAATAGAGAAGTAGATTGTTCCTACCTCAAAAAAGAGTCTAAGAATCCAACTAAATTACAGGTCCCTTTATGGAGACAACTTGGGATTCCACCCAGGGGGTCGTTTGTCTGCAGAATGCTTTGGTCTAGGTGTGAGCATGACTTGTTTTGTTCTAGCAATAGAATGTTAAACTATGAATGTAGCCCATGACCTTCAACTGGTATGTTCATTTCCTTGTATCATGTTAATGTAGTTTTTTTGTCTTACTCCTACTTTTTGGGGTCAGGGATATTTTAAGCAGCTGGAAATTAAATGCAGGTAGATTTTCAGTACTCACTGGGATTCCCTTCCCATACTATCCTATATGTTTGTCCATTTTATTATTTTCATTCATGTCTTTATATCCATTACTATATTTCTAATCCCCAAACCTTTACCTTGGTGAGAAGTATTTTTGTTGTGGCTGGTCTCTGACAATTCGCCTTCTAGTTGACTCTTAATTTCAGTTTGTCATAGGATGTGAAATAAAAAAGTACTATTTAAAACTGTGAATAGGGTGTGACATTTTAATATTTTCATAGGACGCTTATTGTAGTTGTTTGAGTGAGAGCTGTTCCCCACAGGCTCATGTATTTGAACACTTGGTTCCCAGCTGGCAACACTGTTTGGGATGGTTGGAGAACTTTTAGAATGTGTAGGAAGTACATGACTGGCATCGGGCTCTGAGGATTGGTAGCTTCATCCCCACTTGCTGCCCACTCTCTCATTCCCTGAGTGTGCCTTCCAGATTCGAAAACCTAAACACACTCTTTTGTCTATAAGTTTCTATTGGTCATGCTATTTCATCACAGACACAAAACCAAATAATACACTTATTATTTTTTTATTATTTTGAAAAATTATGCAAGCTAAAGAAGTAAACCTGTTTTAGGAGACTTGGTCTCTGTGTTTTAATAATTCTTAGAAGTTTCCATGGCCATTCTTCTCTCAATATGTTTGAAGTCTCAAGATTTCATTTTTTCGTATTAACTGATATTGGTGGAACGCTCACTATTAAGATGCCAGATACTTGTCGAAATGAATAGCAAATGTGTTTTGAAGTGTTTGGTACCTTTTACAAGGAAGCATGATGAGGTTGAAGTGGGATTACACAGACAGTGAGGCAGTCATGACAGGGACTGCTCTGGGGTGCAGACCAAGAGGATCGGATGTGAGCGGTAACCTGCAGTGTATGTTGAGGGCTGGTGTCACAGTCCGAATGTGAAATGTGCCTTACAGTGTCATGTGTTGAACACTTGGTCCCCAGATGGGGATGCTACCTCAGGAGGTGGGGACTATTCTGAAGAAGTAGGCCACTTAGGAGCATGACACTAAGGGTCATACATGCTGTTGAGTCCTCTCTCTGCTTCTATCTTGTCACGAGCTAAGTAATGCTACATACTCCCATACCATGATGTTGTGTATTGCCATGAGCCTAGGATCAATGAAACTAAGAACTGAGGACCAGAGGGCTGGAGAAATAGCTCAGCAGTTGATAGGACTGCTGATCTTGCAGTAGGCTCAAGTTCAGTCCCCAGCACCTATATGGTAACTCCAGTTCCAGGGGAATCCTTTGGACTCCATGGGCACTACATGCACACGATACACATATGTATAGACAAACAAAACACTAGTACACAAAAAAACCCAAAAATAAACTGTCAAAAAAAACCCACCAAAATTCTAGGGACTAAAACCTTCCAAACTGAGAGTGAGAACAGTGCCTCCCTCCCTTAAATTGTTTTTGTTAAATATTGTCACAATGACAGAAAGTCTGTCATGGTTGTAGAGGAAACATGACACTCTAGACAGTAGTCAGCTTCTTACAGAGAGGGCCAGCTGATAAGATTCTAGGGTTTGGAAACCAGATGGTCTCAGTAATAAATACTCAACTTAGTGACTGTCATATTGATGTGTTCCCACAAAGTGTTTTATTTACAAAAACAGGTATTAGGCCAGTGTAGCATAAAAAATAAAAACCCAGACATGGTGTGGGACAACTGTATTCTGTCAATTATATTTTAAATAAATGTTGATTGGTCAGTAGCCAGGAAGGAAGTACAGGCTGGACAAGCAGACAGGAAGTACAGGTGGGTCCATGAGAACAGGAGTATTCTGGGAAGAAGGAAGCTTCTTTCTGCAGTTGTGAGCCCGCCACAGAGGAAGGAAGATGTAACTACCTCACTGAATAGGGTACCGAGCCATGTGGCTAGCATAGACTAGAATAATGGGCTATATAAGTTATAAGAGTTAATAATAAGCCTGAGCTAGTGGGCCAATCATTTTATAACTAATGTAGGCCTCTGTGTGATTTCTTTGGGACTTTATGACTGTGGGAACTGGGCAGGACAGAAAACTCAGACAACACAGACAGATGCAGGGTTCAACCTGAAGATCAGAAAACAAAGCAGCCAACCACTAGAGAGTTCTTACCAAGGCTGGGCGAGCCTGTCCTCAGCGTGGCTACAGACTGACTGCAGACTGAGACCCTGAGCTCCTGTCTCCTCCCTTCTTATATTCTTCTCTAGTGCTAAGATTCAAGGCGTGCACCACCACCCGGCCTCTATTGCTAACTAGTGTGGCTGCTGGGATTAAAGGTGTGTGCCACCATTGCCTGACCTACATGGCTGACAGTGTGGCTAAGTTTGTACTCTGATCTTCAGGAAACATAAATAAAATATCACTACAGGCCAGATTTTAGTATGGGACTCAGTTTGCTAACCTTGCTGTGGACCTTAAAGAGGGGTTAGATATTGGTTCAGTTGGATGTGATTTGGGATGAAACTCTGTATGTGCATGGAGTATGGAGGTTGAAAGTATTATATGCAACCAAGCTAGTGTGAGAAATTGTGATGGACCAATGGAGAACGTATGATATGGCAGAAGGTATATTTTGGAACACAAAGAAGAAAAAAACCTAGGGAAAATATTCTGAAGAAATTTTGGAGGATGAACTAAAAAATATATACTTTATCTTGAGGGTAAGTGTAAAAACATACTGTATTATGAAGACAAACCAAACTACATAGCAGTGGAACCTAAACAAATTAACAACAAACTACTTATAGGGTCCTTTGATACCATGGCTGGTTACAACACACACATAGCTTCATGTCAGTGAGTCTGCTCTCTACGGTGGCAGTGAGTCATCCTTCACATGATGATCTGGGCATCCGGACACTTCAGGCTTGTAGATGTCCATTTTACTAGTTGTGAAAAGTGAGCGTGGGAATTCAGTCTTGCCTTCTTGCCTTGGCAGGAAATTATGCATTTTCTCCTATTCTCAGCTCACTGTATATTTCTCTGCAACCACATAGGATAGTTTAGTGCTTGAGGGCTGTGCCACATTTCATGTGGGAAGAATGAAGCCAAAGAATGGTGAGGAGAGGCGATGGTAAGGACATAATGCAGTTATGCATTATTTTCTGATGATGAAGGTATAGGAAGAGTCAAAGAAGCAAGGACAGAGAGATCAGTACAGAATCACTGTGAATGTCTATCCAAGAGTCAATATAGGGATCTGGGAATATAGCTCAGCTGGCAGAGTATTTTCCTAGCATGCATGAATCCCTGGGTCCCATCCCCAGTGCTGTACTAACTGTCATGATGCAAAATTGAAATTCCAGTGCTGGAGAAACAGAGGCAGGAGGATCAGCCTGAGTTATAGTGCGTTCAAGCTCAGCCTGGCTGCATGTCTCTGAAAAAAAAAATAGTCAGCAAAGTTCTGAACTAAGGTAGTGACAAAGGAAATGAGAAGGAATTTGGTTCTTTGTAATATGACAACAAATCAAAGACTGTTGGATCATAATACAGGAAATCAAAATGAAGGGAGAAGACACGGAAAAATACACATGATTTTGTTTGGCGTATTGGTTTAGGTGTGCTGGGTTGAAATTTAATAGAAACTTCTATCATTGTTGCACATTGAAACCAACTCATCCTGGGTAGAGTGAAAGCCGTACAAGAGGGGGAAATTTGGACAACTAAGGGCTTTGTGTCAGTGACAGAACAAAGCAGAGTCCCTTGTTTTATTTAAGTGCCACAAGACAGACATGGTAGAGCAGCAGAAAACATTGTGTGTATAATTTACAGATTATTGTGGGTCTGGGAGAAAAGATTTTGGGGCAAAAGAGCTGGGTATTTAGTTCAAAATGTTTTCAAAATGATTTGAGCTCTCACTATGACCTCAGTCTGCATTGCCTCCTGCAGAAAGTAGGAGACCATTGACTACATTTTAGATTAGTCTACACTGATCCTGAACTTTCTGTACTGGCCTCAAGAGGAAGACAGGCATCTCAACACTTTGTCCTCTCCTGAATGTTGCAAACATCTCAACTGATAAGAGTGGCAACTTGAAGAAAAAGAAAGAAGAGAGAGAGAGTACCAATGAGAATGAATGTAATTAGCAAACTATTCTAGATATGCAAGACCCAGTACAGAAAAGGAACACCACCAAAAACCAAGACAGCATGTCTCCTGAATAAAATACTAGTCGCATAATAATAGCATCCAGTAAAAACGGAAGAACTTTCATACAAACAATTTTGAAGACTGATTATTGATATGTCTAAACAACACAAAGAAGACATGATATACTCCAAGGGAGCATCCACAACCACCACAACCACAACAAATGAAGTAAGGAAGTCAATCCAAGACATGAAAATAAAACTCATTGAGAAGAGAGTATTGCTGAATAATAATAATAATAATAATAACTGAAATGCTGCTTGAAATGAACTCAGCCAAATAAAAACTCAACAAAAGGGTATATTAAAAGTGAATCCTGAAAAAGTAAAGAATCTTGGATATAAGGCAAACAAGAAGAATAAGGCCATTTAAAAAGAATGACTAGCATGTGGGAGATTTCTGGGAAATCATAGAAAGAGTCAACCTTTGGATTATGGTCACAGAAGAAGACCACAGCAAAGGTACAAAGAATGTTTTCAGTAGATTCGCAAAAGAAAAATTTCAAACTTGAAAATGCAATGCCCATCAAGGTGCAAGAGGTACAGGGAACACCAGAATACTTTAAAAGCATGGATTTTTTTTCAAGCTATTATTGCAAACACAAGGCTATGGTCAGGTTCTGAAAGTCTTCTTTGGATACTTCTGGACTCAAAAGAGTTCAGATGCTGATGGCTTGATTTCTAAGGTAACAGTGTTCAAAGATGAGGCTCTTGGGAAGTGATTGGCTTGTGAGGACTCCGACTTCATCAATGAACTCACCCACGATAGACTGATAATATGGTGGCGTTGCTGAGAGACGGCAGAAGGAAACAGGTGGGACATTGCTGAAGGAAGTAGGTAATGAAAGGCATTTCTTTGAAGAGTATCTTGTCCGTGACCCTTCATGTCTACCTCTATTTGCTTAATGGCTGCCATAAGTTACCATAAGTTAATGGCTCTCCTCTGCTGTGCCCTTCCTCTATCACATTTCTGTCCTTCCCTGGCCAAGGGACAAGGGGCTATCTGATCATAGACTGAAATAGTTTAGAATTGTGAGCCCAGGCCAACCTCCCTACTTTAAACTAGTTAACTTTTGTGTCTGACGTAGTCCTGAAAACGTCTGACACACAAGCGCCCTTTACTGAACTTCATCAATGGAGAAAAAGCCCAGCAACTTCTTTAAGTCTGCAAGGGCCAAAGGTCAAGGCGGCAAAGCGGGTAGAAGGAGTCTAACAAGTTTTTGTAAGTGTCTGGAATTCAACTTAAAACATTAGCCATTAAAAAGGAGACTATTTTTGCAAGAAAATTTATGGCCTTTTTATGTTTATTTTTCCTTCACCACTGGACATTCAAAGATGAAAGAGCATGTAGGTCGGAGACCCCCTTGTCCAGGGACAGGCTGCATCCCCCTAGGTTGCCTAGCTTAAGGGGTTCCCTGGTATGGAGTAATGTGGAGAGCATTCTCACAATGGTCTGCGTTGAGATCCCATCCAGCAGCCAACCTTACAAAGTTCCTTCTCACACTATTCAGCTTGCCCTTGCCCTGCTCAACGAAGCCTGGGCTCGCATTTTCATGCCATTCTTTCTGTCCTTGTGCTACTAGCAATAAACCCTGCAGTGCCTTCCCTCCAAAGAGTTCACCTGGTAGGTGAGGCGCCTATTTTTTTATGCCCAAGGAGTTCAATAATTGCTTTAACTCATCTAAAATTCAAGATAATTTTAAACTTTATTAAGAAATTAAGAATCCCAAAAGAAAAAAAAATGAATTTAAGATAAGGAAGAGCTGGGCTTCTTGTGGTAGTGGAAGGGGTGGGACGGGCAGAACTGGCTGTGGGATCTGGGAGGAGGGAGTGATTCCATTCACTAAGCCCATCCGTATGTGTCATCTGCAATGTGTGCTTAAGCAAATTCAGTTCAAGTGGACATCAATTTGTTTTCATTTCCAAGGCAAATGAGTTTGTATGGACAGCATGTGAGCTCATTAACTGCTTGGTGAATTTAGCACAGACAGTTTCTGAGAGATTGGAATGCTGACAATGGAAGCACCGAGAAATTACAACATCAATAGTGAGGGTGCGGGGTGGGGGCGCTCTGAGTGGCAAGGATTCTAAGGTGATGCAAAGAGAAAGACAATCCTGCTGGGGACTTCCAGCAAGCAATGGAGGAGGACACCAAGTGAGTTTTAACAGTTCAAGGCACTTGAAGAGATAATATTAATAAAGAGTATACCAAACCCACCAAAAGAAGATGGAGGAACATAGGGGAATGTTATACCACTCATGATTTTTTTTTTGTTTTGTTTTGAAATAAAACTCTTGTGTTTTTGGAGGAAAGGTTTTTGAGAAAGCAATGATAAAGTATCTAAAGGGCCTATGTGATTGTTTTCAATAGACTTTATACCGAATTGAGCATCTTAACTCTCATTTTATAGTGGCATTTTGTCCTTTCATCTGGTGTCATGGTGGACTGTATAAGCATGCAGAAGCAATTTCTATAGACAACCTTTATATCGGCCTTGAATCATTAACTCCCCCTCCTTACTTTCTATTCTTGTAGACAGAACTGTCACTATGAATTGATATCATACAGTACCTGTTTGAGTTTTACCTTGTTCTTCAATACATGTACATTCACTGATGGAGGGACTAATGAGCAAGAGCCTGGCTGGCAGGGCCTCTCCCATGCAGGGGAGGGAAAGTGGCACAGGAGGTGGAAGAATTGTGGTAAATCGGAAATATTGACTCGGTTGTGCTGAAGTTAGTAAGTGTCAACCCTTGTGCATTCATTATTGATGGCTGGGTCATCTATCTCCCATTTTAGAGAAACATCTCCTGCACTTGACTCTTTGTTTCTGAAACATAATTTGTACATGGATAAAAGCTTCTCCAGCCTGGAAGGAAAAATTTCGCAGATAACCCCGATCTAAACCATCTGGGTAGTGGAGTTGACGGTGCCATACTTAATTGGCAGTGGAGTGGGGACCTCAAGTTACGTGCCATTTCGCTAAAGTTCTGTATTAACTGTTTGCTTGGAAGGGGCAGATGTTTTGGCTCTGGTGGTCACTGCTCACCTCTGTCTGGAGGTGCATCAATCACTTTAATTATAATGGAACATGGGGCCAGGAACCGAAGGAGAAAAATCAACCCAATCCCAAGAACAATCTTTCTTGATGAATTCTCCCCTAAATCGAAACAATTCACTGGGTATCCCAGCTGGGGTTCATATGCTTTTGATTACTGTGGGCTATTTAGCTCTACAAAATGACAGGCTGCTTAATGGGCTTTTAATGGTTATAGGTTTCTCTCTCTCTTTTTTAATGAGCTTCACCAGTTTGTTACTAATGCCCTGTAGAAATCTGGCGAGGGTCCAGACTCGGTGCTGCACATTTCTGGTTTCAAGGCAGCAAACACACAACCTTCCTGGCCAACGGGGAAGTATGTTACCAGCCTTAAGGTAGGACCATCAGGATAGGGAGGAGAAGAAAGGTAATAAACACCCTGTATGTCTAATGATTATGTCATCCCAGAGAAGGTGGTTGCACTTTGCAGCTGAGGTTCCCTTGAAGGCTACTTGCTAAAGGCCCCTGGGGTAGCAGATGGCAGGACTGGCAATGTTGGCAATGCTTTGCCTGCTAATGGGATTTCTACGTTGTTGGTAAAAAAAGTGACCCTTATAGGCTTAGTTGTACTCTGCTCAGTAATAGATTTTATTCCATCGTGTTTGTATCCTCAGTGCCTAGAGCAAGACTTAGTCCATAGTAGGTGTTGAGCTCAGGTCTGCAGAATGAGAAATCTCAGGCCAGTGGGAGGAGCTGGGGAGATCTTTATGCAAAGGGACTGACTTTCTGGGTCTCCATCATGAAAATCAAATCTGTGGTAAGAGAAGACTGAGCAGTGACTGAGTAACAAAGAAGAGAAGGAGTACCTGGAGTCACCAATAATAGCAAATGGTCACACCCATTACCCCTGTGCCACCAACATGATGCTGAAACACTTTGTGCTCTGATGTCACCAAACCCTCACACCAAAGCTGCAAGACATGTGATGGTGTTGTACTGGCAGGTGAGCAGCTAGGGAATTGCCTGGGCATGGGGGCATTCGGTGCCTTCTGTGGTAAGAACTCCAAGCCCGTCCTAATTCACAGTACCAACATGACTGTAAACTGCATTGCAAAGGAACAGAGTGTTAACTGACATTTAGGAGGCTCTGTGGATGTCAATATTGTTAACTGATATGTCCAAGAGGAAGCTGCAACTCCGTGGAATGTTCCACAACCTGATTGGTTGATTGCTGCAAATTGGCCACCATGCTCACTCACTTGTGGCTCCATGACAAACTATTTCTTTGGTCCTCTGAAGAGAGAACTGGGTTTTCTTCATCGACAGTAGGCATCAATATCCCCTTAGATTTGTCCTAGGAAAGCTGCAATGAAGGTAGTAACAGGCTAAGGTCATAGAGGAAGCTGAAGAGACTCCAGGGCGAGAGTGAGTCTAAGGATTGGGGTTGGGACTGTGCTACTTCCTGAAACCATTCATACACTGTTGAAGTGGCTACAGAGCTAAGAACGAGGCAATATACTCGCATAAAGCCCTCTCAGACTCCCCAAGGTCGTTTGGAGGTAACAGGGGACATTCATAAAGCTGTAGAACTTCTGGTTTGTCCTCATCCCTATCCTTCATTTATTTAGTTTCTGTTTTATTGCTTAGCGGCTTCACATATCTATATGATGGATTTTGGTCATTCCCTCCCTCTTTTTCATGCCCTTTTCTCTCTCACAGACATCCTCCTCCCCAGCAGGTACCATTCCTACTTTTGTGTTTTCTTTTTTATATGTGGCCTATTGAGTTTGGTTACAGCTTCTTGCCCAACCATGGGTTGGGATTATTTATTGGAACAAGGTCAGCTTACCAGTAGCTAAACCATTGAATAATGTTCCCCCCTGCCCCTCATAAACAACTCCTAACTACCAAGAGCTGGTTTTGATGAGGGAAGAAACAGCTCTTTCAAAGAGAGTAAGAGACAGTTTAGTCTGAAGCCAAACATGAGTAACTGTGGCCCTGGAACAGGATTCAGGTTCCCCAAATTCCATGCTCCAATGCGGAAGTAGTTTCATGACGTTTTTATATTAACAGAACAGAAAGTCACAAATCAACATGTGTTCAAATACGTTGGTGACTCCATTAGGTAGGTGGACTACAGTAGAGTGGAAACCCTCTTCTGTAGGCCTCAGAGGTTATCTGGTCACAGCTTTTGGATTGGTGGTGGCTTGTTGCCTGCTCATTTAATAATTTCAGGAAGTTTCACCTGATAGTCAGAAAGATGCTAAGACAATCACAGAGGAGGCAAGGAATGGCTATTGATGATGAACGACTATGTGCGTATGTATGTATGCTTGTATGTATGTATGTATGTATGCATGTATGTATGTATATGTATATAACGCAAGATAAACTGTAATTTGGCTTTGGACCTACAACATTGAAACTCCGACTCCTTCACAATCATTGAGAATTTTATCAGCGAATTAGTTTCTGTAGAATGTTCAGTGTAAGCTGCTGCTCTTCTGGGAACTTTAGTTCAGTTTCTGGAACACCCCTTGTTCACTCACTGCCCTCCCCCCATTCTAGAAGTTTGACTTAATGTTCAGGAATAAGGCTCTGGCCTCTGGTCCTATTAGGAAACATAGTCCCATCTCCTTATGTTATAAGCAAGCAACCTAGGGGCCAGGGAGACTTAACAATTTTTCCATTTATCTAAATCTATGCGTTCTTGCCAGTGACAGAGCTGGGGACACTGTGGGGGGTCTCCAGGTTCTTTATCTATAGCTCTTCCCTCTAAATCAACTACAGTTTCTTCCACTTCTTAAGAACAGGAAATGGGTCTTGGTGGTTTTGAGATTGTATTTCCCCATCCTAATGCCGACGTCTTCACTGATTGCTTCCTCCTAGCCTCAGAGATTGAACTTGGCCTTCCTTGACTCAGGCATGGGTAATGAGCCGAGGACTCAAGGACAGGCTCCTGGGCACAGGCCGTTGTTCACTGAATGGTGCACACATGAAAGACATTCCTGAAAGTTTTTGTGGGTGAGGAGGAGGGGGGAATCCAAGAAGGTGGGGGCTCCTTGAAGAAATACTCTCATGTTCCCAAGTCCCAAGATCCTACTAAATCAGACTCGGGTCACATGGTGCCTAGACTTGTCTCTTGGCCCAGGGTGCAAACAGTTCATGTTGTAAAGTTAACTTTCCACATTTGGCCAGCACACACGGGCCAACTTTCTTTCAGAGTGAGTTTGCGAGTGAGTGAATGAACGAACGTGTTGACTGGGTTACTGTTCTTAGGGGAGCCTTCTTTGCTGTGGACTTGGAGAAGGATTAAAGTTGGTTTTGAAAAGAGCTGGTACTCTCCCAGACACAGCGTGCCGATAGAATTCTGGTTGGACTTTTATTTGCTGTGGAACGAAATGTTGTCATTTCATGGAAGAAATAGCCTAGCAGATGGTGTTTGGTGGATGGCAGGAATGTAGCTTTGTAAATAACCATTCAAAATAGACTAGCTTCCCCCCAATTCACCATCTGCCCCTTACCTCATGAGGTCTACAGGTGATAAAAGAAAGAAAAGAATTTTGTTCTTTCAGTTGTTATGGTTACTATTTCTGGGTTCTCAAATTATGAAAAGTTCCCCAGTCACGGCTTCCTTAAATCTGCCTATGAAAATGTTAGAGAGAGGTTGTCTCAAACTTAACAGATATTTCAGGGTTTAGTCTACTTTAATAATAATCACCTAAGCTGGGCTTTGCGGTTGTGATTTACTACGTAGGAGGCAGAGGTGTGAGGATCAGTGGAGTCCAGGAGTTTGAGATCAGCTTGGGCAACTAAGTGTGAGGCTTTCTCAAGACAGACAAAACAAAACAAAATGAAACAAAACAACAACAAAACACACACACAGACATACATAGACACAGAAACACACACACACACACACACACATCTAAATGACATCCCCCTATTTATCAACCCCCTTTCAGGGTAGCCTTTGATATGACTCTGTTTCTGTAGCTTTCATGCCTGGGAATTTCTTGCACCCTCCTCTGGGTGGGTTGATGGCTAGGCCTCCCCTGTTATTGTTCCTACTTCTGAGAAGCAGGTTAGCTCATTGTACAGAAGCTCTGGAAACATGCATATCTGGCTTTGGACCATTGTTGTTCGTTCCAAAGTGATGGTTAAGGTTAGTTAGCCTCTCTCAATCTCAGTTTCTTCATCAGTCAGATGAAGAAGATGAGGGGGCTAACACGACTCTTAGAGAAGTTCTTAAGGTGAAATGAAAACACCCCCACAGCGCTCATGGTGGAACATGTAATGTTCAAAATGGTCTTTGCTGTTGCTCCTGCTGTTGCTGTCACTATCATCCCCAACGCTAGTGCATACCCAGCTGGAGCAACCATGGGTGGTGTTGATTGACTTCAGCTGTGATGGGGAAGGTGCTCAACGCATCAGGTTGGCTGCTCCCACATCTTTTGTTAGCTTTTTCTCTAAAACAGGGGTTCCCATGGGCTACCAGTCAAAGCATGAGCCGCTGGGTGGAAGACAGACAGTTCGAGGCTTGCTGGCGTGGTTGATTCTTGAGATATAGAGGATGTATGCGAAGGTTTTCCCTCACATTTTAAGTGGTAGGTGATACTATAGGAATGGATTAGGAGCTGGAATTAGGAATCTGATGCCAGGATCTTTTAGAGATATGACTAGTTTTAAAATAGGATCATGGTGCTCCCTGAATTTAAGTTGGTGGAGGAATTTACTTCAATCTGGACCAAGGATTTCAGAAGGCCATATAGAAGTCTCCGTCGTTTAAAATGTTTGTTTCCATTGTATTGATGACACAATCATGGGGATGAAGGCGAAACCAGCAGCCTAGGAGGCTTCAGCTTATGTCTTTGTAGCCATTTACTGGGGTACACCTGTCTCTATTTTCAACTATTGTCCTTCATAAAGAGAAGATTGCTTTTAAGGGAGTATAACTTATCAAGGCAAAGAACAGATGCTACAAGACTTAAATCTTCCAAAAAGAATCAAAGGAGATCGACCCTGTTGCAGTGTCTCTCTAGCATTTGCCTAGCTCTTTTCATGGACATTGTAAAGTAACGGAATCATGGTGTTCAGGCTATAGAATTATTACAATGTATTTGAAATTCCATAACCTTGTACTGCAGATAAGGTAACCCCAACACAGTAATGCAACTCTAAGTCAAGTGCTGACCATTTTCCCCCAGCCATAACCCCAAAACCAATGTTAAGCTTCCCAGTTCCCATGGAAGAAGAGCTAGCAATGTCCTCCTGTTTCTCCATCCGGTCTTACGCTGATAGCAGATGTTGCTGAGTGTGTATGCAATTAAATACATTGCTGTCTTTAATATAATCTGAGCAATTGGCTTCATGTGGACAAGGTTCTGTTCTAGACACAGGCACTTCAGCATTGAGTAAGACATTAGGCATGCACATAAAAACCTTAAAATATTCAAGAAATAGCTGGGTTTGTTGAGGAACAGGAGTTTCAAACATACCCTTTATAAGAGGCACATAATCCAGGGTTCATTCTGCGTCCCCTCATAGAGGCAAAGGTAGGCGTCTAGTGCTAGTTTTCTGTATTTCTACAAACTGTGACAAACAGAACAGGTTACCTGTTTTGTTCAGAGTTTGTGTTCTATCAGTTTTAAAATAACAAATCGTGCCCCTTCTCATGAGGTGCGAGACACAAAAGAGATAATAGACTTGCTTACAAATAGTGAAGAAAGGAAGGTATTTAAAGAGTCACTACAAACTGGAGTGATACCACTCTGGAGAAGGTGGCTTATCATTTGACTATGGTCATCATTGTCTTCATGGTTACCATCCACAAGCTTCATCACTACCCACATCCTCATCACCTCAGCACTCTGTAACCAAGCCATCAGTGCATCACATGGCTGCCACTGTGCACCTCAGCACTCAGGACCCAAGCCTCACTTTCATGCTAAATGTCCAGGTAATTGTGAAAATCTGTTGACGTGAGCTGGGTAGTTGTTGAGCTGTCTTTGTCACCTTTTGCACGTGTGGGTAGGGGCATGTGCACCATTTTTTTTTGCTAGCCACACTAAGCACAGTTGAATCTTTTCTTGATGACTGGGCAATTTTTTTCATCAAGTTTGTAACTGGAATGTTGACTGCCCTAGATGTGCCTGTGATGGATCAAAGAACAAGCCCTTCATATAGATGAATTTTGTGCAGTGCAAGTTACAATTAATCTTAAGAAACCAAGCTCTGGATCTAACAGAAAGTTGAAGTTATGAGCCTATGTGATGGCCCAGTATTATGGTACATATTAATTGGGTGATAAGAGTTAAAATAAACATCCCAAACTGCATGGGACATCTCTTGTCTTTGCTTCCGCACCAGCTCAAGGATCAGGTAGTTACAAATCTGATATTTACTTTATCCTCCCCTTCCTCTTTTGCAATGTAAATGGATTTTTATTCCAAAAACAATGTCTATTGCTTCCCTTGGAACTCTAAAGTAGCAAATCATGATAAGAATTGTTGAGAGTGACTTCAAGAAGAGCTCCCAGAGAAGGGAACAGTCACCTCTGTGACTGTGGAGCCCCATGCAAACACACCTCAGACTACAGTGTAGCCTTGAAGACGGAAAGCATGTGCTAAAGGTAATGCAGCATAAAGATGGTGAAATCCCAGTTCTGTGGTCCTACTGTAGAATCCCAGGCTTCCTCACTCTGGATTCCATCACATGAGAAGGAAGCAGATGCACAAATCACCGTTTTCTCCAGTTTCTGCTAATAGCACACAAATGCAGCCTCTAGTGTGTTATGGTTTTTGTCTCTTTAAGAGGCAAGCCACGCCCACTCCCAGTGAC
>LOEQ01000642.1:347019-357331 GCA_001685075.1 Bramus lutescens | reverse complement strand
CAGGGATCTTTAAACATTTTTAAAATAGTGGATAAAGATGTCTTCTACCCAGTGAGCCTTGTTTCTTTGCAGTTAGATCCCAGAGACACCATCTGTTGCTCTGTGCTGATTCACAAGCCCCTACAAGACCAAGGTTGGACTCAGCTTCTGCTAATGAGTGGAGGAATTGCTGAAGAATGCCATGCTGTGATTAAAAGGTGCTGGCGGCCACACCAGAATAGTAAGGTCAGATGGAAACTCTTACCACGAATGCTTTAGTAGATATCCTGTCCACTGCAGTGGCTTTAAACACTATAGCGCAGACCCGCAGGGCATTTGGTAGAGCTGCAACCCCCTTTACGCTTCGGGGCAAAATGATGAGGGATTCGAGTATTGGTTCCATTTTTGCTTTGTGTAGCAGTTCAGGAGAAGCCCATATTCTTTTCCTTTTGTAACTAAAGTACTTGTTCATTGGTGTTTCTTTACATGAACAGTTCCATTTATAATATCAAAGTCGGTGGCTGCAATTTGCTTTGCTAAACCAAATACCTTTGGTTGAACTCTGGGATGGAAGAGGTTCAGAAGACGTGAACTCCTTTCTTGGCTCACTATATGCCTGTGTTCGAGGGGCATCCACTCACCTGTGTGGATTAAAGCACTGTATGAACTTTTGATAAAAATTTAAGATGAAATTACAGGAGATGATTTCAGAGATAATCTCATCATCATTAAGTTGATGAGTCTTTATTATCTTTTAGGGATATTTTTGCACATTTTGAGAGAGAAAACAGGTAGGATAAACCTGAGGTGGAATCCAAGGGACACTGAATATTCTCTGATAATCTTATGGGTTGATTGATGGGTGTGGTGTTGGAAGGGTGAATTGGAAGAGGTTTAGCCAAGGTAGCTCCTGGTACCCTTTAAGGCCGCTTGCTAAGTTAAGATGGCAAGTCTAGTTCTGATCTCATTATTGCATGGCCTTTGGCAACAGTTAGCATTGCCTGACTTTCAAAATCAATGGAAAGAGTGCATACATGAGTTTCTAAGATTCTGGGAGCACAAGGCAGAGTGTTGATTCCAAATCAACTGCTTACATAGCATTTATATGTGAGAAAATCTGTTGGATCGACTAATTTCTCACCTCATACCAGAAATAAAGGCAGCTCACAATGACACTTAAGATGCGACATCTAAGTTCTAAGACTTTTGGAAAGTTAGCAAATGGAGCCACAGTTGTTTTCCCTTGCTATAAAAGTTTTATGTATTTTGATGACTAGATGAGATGCCTTCTGTATAGGGTGCATTCAAGAGACATTAGTTTCCTTAACCGATGGCTGAAAGATATGTAACTAATGTAAAGGACGGAGGACGGCAGAGGTGGAGGGTGGAGGAAAATGAGGGATGGGTGAAAAGTAGGATGAGGGGAGCGAAGTAGCAGGAGACCGATAATTATAACAAGGATTAGAAGGAATAATTAAAGTGGCAATGTTTCCCATTGTTAGTGGGTTTTTAGTCATTTGTCTGAACAACAGAGCGTTAGGTGGTCTGACCCCGAGGTCACATATTTCCTGTGTAATCGCTCTTATCCTACATATCTTGATGAGGGCCTGCAAAGGACACTGATTAGGTGGGTGGGTGAGGCTGCCAGTTACAAAAGGGTGTGAGCAAATATCTACTGTCTAGTGACCTGAAAGCGATTCTTCAAGACTGTTCTGCTGGAAGGAATTTCTTTCTTTTGGAACTACTCTTAGCTAAACAGTGAAGGGCATGGCCAAGGGAGTCAGGACTGTAGAGGAAACATGTCCTTTCTTATGAGACTTCTCAGCCCACATGTACTGTGAGTTAAACAGTTTGCTTGCCTTTTGATTAGACAGTAGATAGAGATGCTGACATCCAAACTTTTTAAAAAGTCCTTTTAATGTTCAGAAATTCAGGTATGCAGAAGGAATGAGCATGCCTCAGGCAAACGAGTATGGGCAGGCTATGGCTGTAGCTTTGGCTGAGCACTTTGCCTGGCATACTTAAAGTTCAGGGTTTGATTCCCCAACACCAGAAAAAAAAAATCAACTCAACTAGTATAAATCATGGGTGCTACAGGCTCAGAGTGTTGCTATGATATAATGTGCTAATTGTTTAGAGCAGCCCCAACAGGAATATATGAAGAATAAGTAATTTTATTTTTTTGATAGTCATATTTAAAACATGGGGGAACCACAGGTGAAATTGGTTTTAATGATTTTTAATTTATTCCAATATATTACAAATATCATCATTTCAACAGATGGTGGATATTAGAAAATTAAATTTGTGCTGTTTTACAGCACACATCCCCTGTTTAAAATCTCTGCTTGAGCACCGGCTGATCTAGCACCGTTTAAAGGGACTAAAGCTACAAGTGGCTTGTGGTTACTGTCTTATAGTACAGTACAGCAGAGGACACAGGACACCTTATTCTCATCTTCCTAACCGGCTTAACAAACAGATGCCTCAAGAACAGATTTTCCATAACGATCTTGTCTGAGAGTAGAGCTTGTATGCCCAGACTTTTGAAACAGAAAGGGAAGTGTCTCTCCTTAGGCCCAATGTGGAGTCCGCTTCCAAGCAGGAAGGTCCCAGGCATCTAGTTTTCTACCTGTAGGGGGAGCTCTCGCCCCTCTGCTCTTTAATTTCAATTCAAATCAGGCTCTCAGAGGGCGGGCAGTTTAGTTCTTTCACCTGGGTCTGTGGCGAGTTTGTGTTTGGCTCCAAACCGGTGGTACTTTCCCAATCTCCACACGTTAAAGGCCACTAAAATGCTAGGACACCAGCCGGGTGGCGGCTTGAGTCTTGTGATTCCCAGGCAGCCCAGTGCAATGATAAACAAAAGTCTTTTGTGCAATATTAATAAGCTTTAAGCACTCCCCAGTGAGCCCCTTGTCATCCAAGTAAGTCATGTGTATCAAAAGCCCTTATACGTGGAAGTTTGTTTTCATATCTGGCCCAAGATGAATGGGAGCCCCCTCTGCCACGTTGTAAAACAAACATTTGTTTATTTTGTGAGCAGAGCTGGCAGTACGATACAGGAACTGGAGTTGAATGGACAGCCACTTTCCAAGGAGACGCCTTTGAAAGCCTTTCTGCCACAGCTTTCCAACTGTCAGCTGATCTCGGGTTGGGTTTACATTAAGACAATAACAGTGTTTCCTAAATAAATAAGTCAGAGACATCCGTGGGCCTTAATGAAACCCATAAAAGGCTTGTGGGGTGGGCGAAAGGGTTTTTGTGTTGTGCGAGGAAATAATGTCTAGTTCATCTTACCATGTATGGGAGGCTTGTGTTTTTGAGACAGAAGGGGTCCTTTATGTTAATTACACTGATTAAAAAGAAAAAAAAAACTCACCCCCATAGAGCTTTCCTTGGAATTCTGGGACAAAAGATGTGACACTTCCCTTGGGTGAAAGCCACACTGCCGAGCAGGCATTTTCTCAAGTGGAGAAGTCTGGTCACCGTACCAGTTGATAATGTAACCCCTCCTGGCGTGTAGAGAAAATAAATGAAAACTGTAAGCTGAACCATCTGCTACTGGGATCTGGCTTTTTTTTTCTCGGTTGGCTTAGAGCTTTCGGGAATCCATTTCAGCCCAACAAGTTGTTTTCAAGCCCAATGGCCGCGGAAGCAGAGTGGGTGGACACTGCGCCATGCTGCTGACCCAGGAGCTTGGGTTTCAGTGGGTTTTCCTGGAAGGCTGGAATTCCAGCCTGTTCCTGGAAGTTGAATTTCTGATCAAAGACACATTCTAGGGAAACACGGAACGCTGAAGAGCTGAAACATGGATTGTGTGTAAATGGGAACAGACTTCAGTACTACTCCGGCTTCACGGAAAGTTCGTAGAATATAGATTCCAGCCTACGAGTGTCTTCAATCATATGGATCCCTTATTTATTATGTTCCGCAGAAACATAGGCTTGATTACACTAGATGTGTAATATAAGTTTGGTTGTAGTGTATGTATAATTTTATAACGTACTTTGGGAGGCTTGCATTTTCAGGTATATTTTCTTCAAATTGTCACCTAATATTTATAACCATCATTTTGTAATATTTTAACCATATATAATAAACTATACATAGTATGTAACTAAAATAACATCATTTCCATGGATGTACTGCACTTCCAAGTGTATGTACTGCAATTTGCATATCAGCCTTTTTGTTCCTGGCAACGTATTTCATGGCACAACTTCTTTCTTAGAGAAATATTAATTGGGATAACCACAAGGTTATGAATACTTAGGACTTTTGACACACATAATATCAAATATCATATGGTTTCCCAGAAGGATCTGAATATAAACTGTTTGTCTGACTGTAACCACTCCTTCCTTTTTATTTGTCTAGAACAATCCTGTAACTAATATGTGCTTCCTTAAACACCCTCACAGAAATGTATCATCTATGTATAAAAGCAGTCCTGGGTTGTTGTCTCTCAGAAACCTTAAAAGATCATGCCAAAGGCAATATATTATTTTTAATATCATTTCAGAGTAGAATGTTTCCATCTGAAACATGCTGCTAATTGCTATGGTTTAGTCATGTATGAGATGTACTTACTTTTAGACTAATATGCAATTCATACCAATTCCTCACCATTCAGTAGTTTGTGTTAGTGTGGTAGGTTAATCTGTCCAGTCCGACAGATTACCTCAACCTAAAAATTAGTCCTTGTGCTTAGTCATGTGACTACTTCACCTCTACTACACCGAATGTCACCAAGATCTTGTGTGGACAGTTGAAATAGATTGAGCTGTGTGTTGGGGTGGGGAATGAGAAAATGGAAGGAGTTGGCAGTACTTCCATACAGAAAAGCAAAGTTGAGACAGGAGGAAAATTACTTCCTACATTCCTAATCGTTTTCTAGTCTTTGCTTTCAGCGTTTCAGCCATTTCCTCAAGTCTGCCTAGCTACATGTTCTCAAATGCCTCTCTGTACAGCTTTGCAAATTCTGGTAAATGCTGAGATGCTGATGTTTTAGAGACTCTAGACAATGGCGTGGTTCTCACACATATCCTGCACTATCCCTCTTTCTCTGTATCTGTCTGTCTGTCTCTGTCCTCTGTGTGTGTGTGTGTGTGTGTGTGTGTGAGAGAGAGAGAGAGAGAGAGAAAGAGAGAGAACTAGAGTATCTCTTTATGACTGTGCTTGTACAATAAGGAGCAACGGGCAAAGCTATCAAATCATTTTAAATGGGCCTCTCAGTATTTCCCTGGTTGCTGACTAGCTGGAGTTTATCTGCAGATTGACATATTTTCTAGCATATGTGACCTCAGGCAGTCACTCTTCATTTTTTTCTCCTGCCAGTGTTTTGTTCATTCATTTAATTAAAGTGTGTCAACTGCCCAGAAAATGTCTGGACCCATGCTGGACATGATGATCACTTCTCAGAGCAGACACACTGCTGCGCAATGGATCCTTGATCTGATGTCACAAGGCAGCTTGTCCAGCCAGTGTGGGCCAGGAAACCAAACAGCCAACAGGCTAAGTAAACAATGATCAGCTTTGGGCGATGTGTGGTTTCTTCAGCGGGCTGAAGGACATGCCTGTGAGGCATTTCCAAGGCGGTTCAAGGGCTGTCCTCAAGTAGAATATGATTGGTTGGCATGGTTTCCTGCATCATCACCAAAGAGAAGCCCGAATTAGGTCTTGAAGAATGGGCAGGGCTACAAGAATGATCCTGCGGATGCTGGAGGGAGGTAGGGAGTAGGATAAACAGGGAAACCATGGCAGTCAGGCCTGGGCTGGGGCAGTGGGAACTTGAAGACATGAGAAGTGGGTTTTGAATAGAAGTGGAATAGCCTTGACTCTCTTGAGGATTCTGTGCTTGAGCTGAAAGCAAAGAGGTAACAACTTTAGATCATTTGGTACTTTGCTACAGTCTGTCTTTGACCCCATCCTTAAATTTCCCAAACATGGACCTTGTTTTTGTCTCCATGTTGAGATGAAGGTCTTTCTCCACCCCCACCAGACTCTAATCTATTCTCTTCCAATTTTGCAGTCTGGAAAGCTGAGCTTGAATTTTGGATTAAATGCCTTGTAGAAAGGGGCCCAAGTACTTCATGTAGAGCGATGTGTAATTGTTTGCTTGCCTGCTATCTCAAGCCAGGTTTTCAGAGAAGGGTTTGCACAGTGCACACATGATCAGAGTGTTTGTGGGGCAGGTCACATTTCTTACACTGTCTGTCAAGGTATTGGTAAGTTTTGCAAGTTTTATGCTGTTGTGTTTCTTCAAGCCCATGTACACAAAGTGCACACATACGTACATATATGCATGTAAATACAAGAATCCTAGAGAAAGATGCACTCTGTGACAGATAAAAAAGTTCTGATACCCAGAACTGGCTGGGAGAGCAGTGTGTAGACCCCAGCTAGGCTGCAGAGGGCAGTGTGAGACTGTGGTACCACGAGCTTGGTTGTACTGACAGGGGCTGTGCCTAATACAGGCCACCTGTGATGTTCCAGGATCAGTCATACAGGATGGGGAAACTATTCTATTGGATTTGCAGTAAATGTGTGCTAGTTAACCTCACTGCAAAGGACACGTTTCTGAGCTTTCCCTCTCTTCCCTGATTTTAAGAAATTAAAAGTATTGACTGACTGAGAAGCAAACTCATCCCCACATCACTTTCCAGAAACGTAACTATGTTGCATAGTCCCCCCAATGACACCTGAGATGGTGCTTCACGAGGAATTAAAATAAATTTGTGTTGAGTGCTAATGTACATCATCTTGATGTGGACGTAATCTTCCTTAAAAAGAGTAGCAGCTACAATAATGGTAATAACAGTGTTAATCATCATTAGCCCAATAAGTGATGCACTAACTACAACTCCATTTTCAAAACTTTATTAACTTTGTACATTGACAATTACATGCATGCAAACAGTGAATTTTTGTTGCTCTCACCTTGCCCTCTCTCTTCTCTATACAACTCTGGCAGCTCTCCCTTCTCTTTACAAGTTCCTTTCTCACATTCATGGCTTTGGTTTTATTTTGTTTTATGACCTCTGAACTTATTCAGTGCTGTGTGTGAGCTTGGGTTTGGAACCACCCATTGCAGACAACTAGACTCATCAGGGGATACATAACTGAAGGCAGGGAGCGACTCTGAATCCTGCTGAATCCATAAAAAAAACAGGTGTTCAGCAGGGAGAGGTAGGATCTTCTGAGTCTTTCCCCAGTCCATGATTGACGGTTGCCAGGTCTCGTCTTATGTAGGCCCAGTGCAGGCAGTCACATATGTTGTGTGATCATGATTCCAATGACTGTTTCATGCCCAGAAGACGGTATTCCACAGCTTTTTCCTCTACCTTCCATCTCTTATATTCTTCCTTCCCCCTCTTCTGCCATGCCTCCTCAGCCTTGGAAAGGGTGTTATAACATCCTGTTTAGTGATGAGCTCTCAACTGTTCTTTATTTTCAACACCTTGACCAACCATGATTCTCTGCTTTTACCACCTTCATTGCACTGGAAGGCTCCCCCGGTTAAGGAATAGAGTAGCCTTTGTCTGTATGTATAAACAGACAAAAACATATTTAGAAGGTAGTTTAGCACTATGTCAATTAAATAGCAGTAGTGAGATCCCCACCTAGGGCCCAAGATTTCCTCAGCCCCCAGTTTTGCCTCAGTCTACAATATTATATATCTACTTTTGAACAGTAGGACCTTTAAAATATTTATTGCAAGGGCAAGAACTGGTTTTGGCCCAGCTAGATTTCAGAAAAGGAAAAAGGGTAGTGGGATTGAAAGACAGTGGTGTGTATGAACATAGGTTGTATTAGTCAAGGTTCTCTAGAGCAATGGTTCTCAATCTTCCCAATGCTGTGACCCTTTAATACAGTTCCTCAGGTTGTGGTGACCCACCAACCATAAAATTATTTTTGTTGCTACTTTATAAATGTAATTTTGTTACTAGCTTGAATCATAATGTAAAAATATTTGCTTTCTTATGGTCTTAGGTGACCCCCCCCAACAAGGGGTTGCAACCTGTAGGTTGAGAACCACTGTTTTGGGAGGTAGCTCCTCCTGGAGTAAGTGACCCTAGAGGTGGCCCTTGAACTGCATCCTTCAGCCCTGTTTCTTGTTGGCCAGTGCAATGTGACCAGCTGGCCTCCACTCTTGCCACCACACTGTCGTTACCATCATAGAGTATATCCCCTTGAACTGTAAGACGGAATAGGTCCTTCCTGCCTTGCGCTGCTTTTTTATCAGAACAATGACAACAAAATCTAATATGTAAGATAATATGTATGTCAGGATTTATTTAGAATATGGGATTACTCAGCTCACAAATATCCCCTGCATATCTACTAGAGGACTTGACAATGTCAACCCAATTCTAGTGAGCAACATAGATATTAAATACATATTAGGGAACACAGCACTTAGGAAGCAGAACAAAGCAACAAGGAACACAGACACTTACATCAGAGGGCCTAATTAAATCCACTTCTGTTATTTCTCGCTGTGTGGCCCTAGAGACTCACATAGCCCGCTGGTACCTACATCATCAGGCATTACAAAGATTATGTGAATTTTACTTATCACATCTCAGAATAAGGTCTGGAAGGTGGTAAGCACTAGAATTGTTTAACTGCTTATTATTTATGTGATGAGTGCTGGAAGGAAAAAGACCAGGACTGTGGAAGCAAATTACAACGGAGAGTTGTGTGAAGCTCAGCTAAGTCAAGTGTCACAGAAATGGGAGATGACTCAGGGAATGGCAGCGGTGGGTGGTAGGGTGAGGCAGAGGTAGATTTACATGCGTTTTTAGAAAATAATGTCTGTGATACGCAGTTAAGGATAAAAGTCAGTGGGGTAGCACAATATGATGACAGTGCCCATTTCAGTAGATAAATAAAATGTATACAGGTATTTACACTATTCTTCTCTATATAAGTATCTACCTATTTACTTAAATGCTATTTGATTCACAATCCATTGAAAGACAACTAATTTACTTACTTTGAGGTGGGGACCTGAGGAATAGCTCATTTCCTGTGGGAAAAAAGTGACTCAGAGGCTGAATCAAGAGTTCAAGGCATGGAGCCAAGGGAGAATCATGCACTATTAAGGATCCATCCTGGGTCTAAATCAAGAGGCTGGTGACGTCATAGGCTGGAACTGCTGTGGGCCTGGGATGGTATGTGCTTTGCATGCCTGTGCTTTCTGTTTGCTTCTTGCAGTTGGATTTCACTACTGTAGGCTGGGTCCTGTGTTGGTTAGATTTTTGTCAGCTGGACACAATCTAGAGTCATTTGGGAAAACAGCACCTAAATTGAGGAATTGCCCAGCTTAGAATGGCCTGAGGCCAAGCCTATAGGAGATTTTCCTGACTGATGACTGCGTGATGTAGGACAGCCAAGCTCAGTGTGGGTAGCACCATCCCTAGATGAGCTGGGCTGGACTGGAGAAGCAAACTATTCATGCAAGTGAGCTAGTGAGTGAAGCCATCGCGTAGCATTTCCTGTGATTCCTGAGTGAGTTCCTGCTCTGACTGCCCTCGGTGATGGACTTTGACTTCTAATTGTAAGCAGAAATCAACTCCTTTCCAGAATTTATGACCTTTGAGGTCACAGTGTTTGTCACAGCGCTAACAGAAAATCAAACTTGAACAGATAGAGAGTGCATCGTTCCTGTGAGAGGAAGAGCATTTGCATCTTCCATGAGCAGGCATCTTTAGTGGCAACTGTGTATCAGGAGACGACAGCCATGCTCAAGATCTGGGAACCCAGGGAGAAGGCCCTGGCAAGTTAGAACTGTAAAGAAGTGAGATTGGCAGCTGGGAAGATACGAGGGTATTTTGTGTTTTACAAGGATGTAGGTGCCTTAAGTTAGAGCACAGACCATGGAGAAGAAAATGAAATGTCTGCAAATTATTGGACACTATTTCCATTGGGAAGTGTGGTAGATGTCCTAGAGTTGGCTCACACCAGCTTGTGAGAATCTAATGATCAACTCTTTTCCAGCAACTTATTTAATAATATCCTATTGGTGGCTTGAAACGATCCATTCTGGAATCACAGAAATCGGCAGATGCTTTCTTCCTAGAGAGCTGATCACTAACTACTCAGTGAAACACAAATGCTTGTCTTGAATGTTTCTCAGGGTACTGGTAGGGTGTCTGGATGAGTAGTTCATATACGACTTGGCTGTACACTTTCCTCCTGACCCACTATACAGACCACCTGAATGGTGTGGGACAATGGTCTGTATTCTGTCAAATATATATATATATATTCTAATTTTTATTTTATTTATTTATTTATTTAAAATTTCCACCTCCTCCCATCCTCCCAT
>LOEQ01000642.1:289658-316500 GCA_001685075.1 Bramus lutescens | reverse complement strand
CCTGGAACTAGCTCTTGTAGACCAGGCTGGCCTCAAACTCAGAGATCCACTTGCTTCTGCCTCCCGAGTGCTGGGATTAAAGGCATGCACCACCACTGCCTGGCTGGGTCCAGCTTTGTAAAGAGGCTGTGGATCGGCAGGGTAGGCTGGCCCAGAACAGAGCAAGAGGAATCAAGGAGGCACCTGAAATCAGCAGGAACAGCACCGCATGGGGTGCGGGAGGACGACTCGTCTTAACGTGGAATGCTCTTGAGTCTCTGCCTTTAACATTGGCACAGAAATCTTAGAGCCACCACACCCTTGGCAGAGAAAGGAGAGAGGGAAAGGTGGTAGAAAGAATCTATAGATCATTCTTGAAAATGCAATTAAACATTTGGTTCAGATGATGAAGCAGTTGGGATACACGAGGACAGTCTTCTGCAGGCAAGGCTGGTGTTTCCTAAGGGGTTTGGGCACAATGGAATACACGAGAACACTTGTGATAACAGAAGCTGGGTTATCTGAGAGCAGCGGTTCTCAACCAGTGGGGCTAAAGGCTCACATATCAGAGATCCCACATATCAGATATTTACATTCCAATTAATAATAGAAGCAGAATCACAGTTATGAAGTAGCAATGGAAATAATTTTATGGTTGGGTCACCACAGCATAAGGAACTGTATTAAAGGGTCACAGCATTAGGAAAGTTAAGAACCACTGCTCTAGAGTTTCTGATTCAGTTGGTCTGGGCCAGGACCCCACAACTTCAATTTCAAAAAGTCCTAATGTGTGTGCGTGTGTGTGTGTGTGTGTGTGTGTGTGTTTCTCTCTGTGCCTATGTGTAGTTTCTCTCTCCTCTTCTCTGTTCCCACCCCTTCTCTCCCTCTCTCTCTCATGTGTGTATGTGTCTGTATGTGTGTGTTTCTCTATGTTTGTGCCTATGTGTGGTTTCTCTCTGTGTGACTTTCTTTTTGGAGTGTTTTTCTTTGTTTCTGCCTGTGTATGGTTGCTTCCCCTCTGCCTGTCTCTTTCTTCCCCCATCACACGTGTGTGTGTGTTTGTATGTATGTGTGTGTGTATGTTCATGTGTGAATGCATACGTGCTTATGGGTCAGCTTGCTATGGCTGATAATTAGATCCACTCTTTGAGAAACACTTGGCTAGGGAACACTGGTTTCTTTAGAGATTGATCAAAGAGGTCTTTAGTTCCTTTAGAACAATGAAGAACAATAAATCACCACAATATAAAATGAGGTAAGCGAGCACGCTCTTTTACTTCTCAGCTTACAGACTGGTGTAAAACTTTGAAATGGAAGGAAAACATTTGAAAATGCCATGGATTCTCATCAGCATGACTAGTTCAATGAAGAAAACCCTCACAAGTTCAGAGAGGTCCCCTCTTGGCTTGGTGTTTCAATGTGGATTCTTAGCTTTGGTTCCTTTTTGTATACTCTAATTCTGTATCTGTTCTACAGGAGCTTCTCAATGAGATGAGGGAAGAAGAGGGAAGACAAGCCAGGAAATGTCTTTTCTAGCCTTGGACACAGTGGGCCTTCAGAAGGATGTGGTGTCCATGACTCCGTCTTGAAGGCCATGTGTGTCAAACAATTGTGGTCGAGAAAGGTCTGTCAGGCTCAGCTGGGGCATTCTTCTGACTCAGCAGTCGTAAAGGGGCTTGCCCGTGGAAGTCTTCGTCACTCTGCTCATTGTGGAGGCTCCAGCCTTTCCCTTGGACTACATCTGGGTGTGAAACACAAAGAGAACATGTTGGGGAAGATGAGATACATGTCTGGAGCTCAAAATCCCTCCAAAGTCTGGAGTTGACTGTATTACACACTACTCTATCTCCTGGAGCATTTCTTGGGATAAATCTGTGTAGCACCAGGACGCTTGTGTCCAGAGTCAAAATAATCACACAGAAACTGTATTAATTGCAATTCTTTTTAGCCAATAGCTTAAGCATATTGCTAGCTAGCTCTTACATCTTAATTTAACCCATTTCCATTATTTTATATTTTACCATGAGGCTCGTGGCCTACCAGCAAGGTTTTGGATGCCTGTTCCCAGTGGTGGCTACATGGCATTTCCTAGGCATCTCCTAAACTCTGTCTCCTTTCTCCCAGCATTCAGTTTAGTTTTCCCTGCCTAGCTCTACTCTTTTGCCCTATCACAGGCCAAGACAGTTTCTTTACTATCCAATGGTATTCACAGCATACAGAAGGGAATCCCACATCAAATCAGTCAGGTTCCCTGACAGATGCTGGCGGAGTGACAAGAAGCCTTTAAAGATCAGCAAACATTTCACATTTCCCCATTCAGCCTGGAAAATGGTGTTCTTGCTCTTGAAAAAGAGTCTGGGGTTCAGAACAATAATTGTTGAAAGGGAATCAATTTGATCAGTATCTAATGGAAGCAAACAGAGAGGTTGGTGGGTTTTGGTGTCCAACAGTGTCCCATATGTGTTTGCTATTGCTGTCCATATCTGATGTTTCTTCTGTAGAAAAGGAATAAATGGGGTCAGTGGGGTTAATCAGAAACAAAGAGAGATGTGCAAGATAGAACTCCCAGAGAAAATGCAGGGTAGGTATTCCATCAAATTAAACTGAGTTTGGAAGCAGGATCTCGCTCTTGCCATGTATTGATCTCTAAGGGGCAATACAAAATCACAAGTGATCTTGATGAATTTAGGTTGACCTTAAGAATCTAGATCCACAATCTTAGACCAGGAAAGAAAAATCAAGGCTAGTATTGACGGAGAACTAAAGGTCTCTTTTTGTTCTTTTGACTATAGTCAGCTACTGTTATCCATTGGTCCCAAGATGCTATAGTTGCATAGCACACAGGCCACTTTTGGATTGGCTGTACCACCTTTAATACTGCTGCAGTTAACAATTATAATCTGTTGGGGGAAATACCAATCTGAATGCCAAGTGATTTCATTATGAAGTGGTTGTTTAATATTTCATACTTCTATTCAAGCTACACACCAGGACTGACAGTGTCAGTGTGTTTTTCACAGAAGACACATATTGAGCAATAGACTGCTTAATTATGTGATTATTTGTGTTTAAGGAGAATGCACAAATGTGAATAGGAGCTGCTAGGAGAGGTATATTGCTTTTCTATGAGGCTTGATCTATGTCTACAGGCACTACAGGTTATAAGTTGGCTTTTAAAGCAAATACCTAAAATGTAAATTCCTTTTAGTGCCAACTTGGCATTTGGGTGATAAGGGCTCCTTGAACAGAAAAAATGGACACATTCTATGAGTGGCACTCTCGATTAATGTTGTTTATTTCCCCTTTCTCTGACTTGTAGTAATCATTCTGTGTAGAAGTTAGAGGTGGGGAAACAGTGTTAGATTCTTAATGAACCAGGGCAAGGTGCCGACTTTGGTCATCAAATCACCAGGCATAATGGTAGAAAGCATGACTGCTTTGCAATAAATTGAAATTCTGGAAGATATGGAGATTCTTGGTGTCACACTATGGAGGAGATGTTCTGAGTGCGGGAGAAAGTTCAAAGGCACTGGCGAAGTTCAAAACAGCTAAGAAGGTGGATTCCGTGGTCTGGTTTACAAGGCAGCAGAGAGGAAGTGCATCTGGTTCCTGAGAACTCTATTCCCCCTATTCCCAGTTCCTGCTGTACATGACACCTTCGGCAAACTGCACCAATGGCTTGACAATTTGGGCTTTGTGGCTCTGTGAGGCAGCTTCAGAGCACAGAAAGAGAAATCGGGCACTGGGTAACATTCTAAAGGTGACGTTGGAATGAAGAGGTTCCAACTGCGTTCTTAATCCTGACAATAATGAACCTCGTTTCTGCTTCTGAGAACACGTAATAACTTTGAATGTCATGCTCAGTGTTAGTTTCTAAAGCTGACCTTCCATTCCACATCTTGGTTCTTCATGACTCAAAAGTGATCTATGTATATGTGTGTGTGTGTATGTGTGTGTGTCTGTGTGTGTGTCTGTGTGCCTGTTCAAGGGTACTTCTATATGGCAGAGTCAACAAATGAATTCTATATCCTATTAGTTTGTTTACAAATTCAACGATTTTGGAGGGGAAGAAGAACTTGCCGAAGAAGAAGAACCTCTCCTCACAAAATTGAAAACACTTTTATGATCTAAAGATGAGCACCAGAGATACTAGAATAATTCATTTTGTGAAGATTGCCAGGAATCCTTGGTCTGGAATTCCCCAGCGTGTGCTTACATCATGTCTACGTGATGCATCACAGTCAGAGAGAACAGATTGACATTTCTCTTCTCGAACTCCACTGCCTGGTTTCTGAGAGATTTTCTTATTGATTTATTTATTTGTTTGTCTATTTGCCTCTCTTGGCTGTGAGTGGCTGCAACACATGGCAAATCTTAACTTCAAGTGTCCTTCTGTGGTGACCAACTAAAATATTAGCAAAATAAATGTTTTATGGGGGAAATGTTGGCAGGAACCCCAACAGAAACAGGTGGTATTGGGTTATTTCAATATAATGTAATGATCCAGCCAGGTTTCCATCTGGACAGCATGTGGTTGAGTCTGCTCAGAGAGTATCAAAGCACATGAGTATGCATCGGGGAAGCCAGGGGTGTACAAGTGTGCAGCCTAGATGGCTACTTGACGAAATAATAGTCTGGGTTTTGGGTCCTCTGGGTTAAATATTTTGACTGTCAAAACCTGAATTTCTTCATAAAATATTAAAAGGCAAAGCAAACCCCTGACATGCAATACTGAGTAGCATAATTACAAGGCAGTTCCTGGTAACCAAAGAGAATGTGCATAAAGCAACGCATTGATTATAAAATAGTTCATTACCCTTGGAAGTGAAGACATGCTTTAGTAGTAGCCCGAGAACAGAGTGGCTTTACCATTAAGGCTTACTATACTGTGAAAAAGGTTCAGCCTTGTCAATAAGAGTACAATTAGGGAGTAGGAGAGAATGGAATCAGTTGATTGCTGAAGGCCTGGCAGTTATCCAAAGCTAAAGAGATGAATCCTTGATTTGCCACTAGGGAAGTATCTCACCCCCATTCCACAACATTCCTGCTTCAGGCACTTTGAAACACATGGAATTAGGAACACACTGAACATTTGGTTTTGTATTCAGCTTTCCTCACTGTACATTCATGCTAAGCCAGATAATAAACTCTTGGCTCAGCAACTCCCTATATGTATCACAGAGAGGGGCATCAGACTGTGGTTGTGTGCAGAGGCAGTGCCTCTGTTAAGGCAGAGATACTTCCCTCCTTGGCTCTCTCAACTCCAGCCAGAGGAAGAAGACTGGAATATACACACTGGAAGCAAGCAATTTGGAAGTGGACTTGCAATCTCCCGTTGACTAGAAGATGAAGGAAGTCATGGGTACCATCTGCCAAAATGAAGGAGCCCCTTGGACCCCAGAGTCATTGACTGGGAAGGTTTAGCTTCCAGAAGATTCCTTGTAGCCATTGATGCAACAGACATGGAAAGGCTGAAAACAAAGCCCTGTGTACGACTCTAACAGTCAATACATAAAAGTGATGAATGGTATAAGCTCAGTAAAAGCGCATAAGGAAATGAAAGCACTTAGCTATAATGCCCTAACCCCATGATGCCAGAGGGTCATATATTTATGCTCTTGCATGTGGCCAAAGCATTGGGTGTTCCTACAGCATCTCCTTCCTTTAAATTAGAGGGTCTGCTGTGATGAAAGGGCTGGATGATCCAAAGTCCAACCCTTTCCTTACAGTCTTGTGGAACTGAATTGACACCAAAGATAACGCAGTGCCATGGGGGAAAGGCAAGTGAGCAAGAGCTCTGACTTACATGGGGAGGTTCTTTTCCTCATCTGAACAGGTCTGTGTCAAAGAATCATGGCATGTCTCAGTTCCCATCATGCATTGGGGTGACTGTTGGCATCATAGGGCTTTGGCTTCTGAAAGGACGCAAGAGGTAGTAGCATGTACAGACTTCTCAGATAAGAAGTTTACCATCTAATGAAAGAAGACAGATATCCAGAGAAGAACTGGAGCGTGTGGTACCCAAGGAAAGAGACTTACTGATTTTATTCCCACAGACTATGGCTCATACTAGATGCTGAACCTAATAGGATGAAAGAGAGTTGACAAGGATTTACATGCATTTGACTTGCTTAAAAGTTATGCCTAATTCCGAATACTGCCTTCTTCCTATTACATACCAGATTCCCTCTTATCCACGCAGTGCTGAGAAAACTGAATGTGGTTTAAGAGTGAGGTGCAGAACTCAAAATGGAGCCCCAAATTCATGCCTCAGACGTAACTGTTTGACTTCAGCTTTCTGGCTGTGGAAAATTGTCTGAATTTGGGGTGCTGCTGAATTCATTGCATACACACCTTTTGAAAAGTCTGCATATATTACTCAGAATTCTTGCTTTCACTTCCATTTTCTCCTCAATGACAAGCTGCAGAGGCCTTTGACGACAGTGACTTTTCTACTGCAATGACACAATACCACAGTCTGGGTCATTTGCAAAGAAAAGAAACTTACTCCGCTCATAATACTTGAGGTTGGTAAACTCAGGGATGCAGCAATTGTTCATCACAAGAGGCTTTGTGTTACACCATAATGTGGCGAAAGGGCCAAGGGCAAAGTGCCAACCAGTAAGGGGCCAACCAGTTTGTTCAGCCACCATCTCTCTACATAACAGGCACATCCCTGTGATAACACATTTGGCCATCCTCGTGGGCTCTGTTTTCATGACCTGATGACCTTCATTAGGCCCCGTCTCTCAACAATGCGGCCCCCACGAGAACTGTCCCAATACATGAATCCAAGGGGTACATCCAAACCATGGCAGCTTTCCAGTGCAGGAGAGCCTTCCCTACCAGGGAGAACCACCATGAGCCTTGGGATGGAGCAGACTCTTCCGAGTTAGCGAGGAGGCTGGAGTACAGCAAGCCTGTGTTGTTCAGGCAGGAAGAGCAATGACAAGGTTACGGATTCTGCTCTTCTTTGCTGCTTCACAGTGCAAGGAACGGGATGAGAGGAGGGCTGGGAGCGTGGTGGAGAAATATCATGTACAGTACATTAAGATTTATGTACAATGTGTTAAAATGGACAATGTCAAGCAAATTGTCAAGAGTATGAATTTCATAAGGGCCCAAGCTTGAATCATGCCTGCTATCACGAACCCTTCAAAAGTGCTAATACTTGCAATGAGACATCATTTAAGTAAGATGGCTAAGCTGAGGCCAAATGCTGAAAAGATTTTCTGATTTGTGACATAGTAGCAAGCCATTTAGTGTGTCAAAAATGAAATTTGTGACAGAATTTGATGATGAAAACTAGCCTACAGCTTTATCATTTTTTACTGGATGTTTTTCTGTAGGGCCATGAAAACTTGTATGCATATATTTCACAGATAAGAAGTTTGATTATGAAGGATACAAAATATGACTGATAAAACAGCTTGGCTTCAGAGCTGGTGATATAGCTCAGCAGTTAAGTGCACTGGCAGCTCTTGCAAAGGACCCAGGTTCAGTTCCCAGCACCCACATGGCTGGTCACATTGGACTGTAACTCCAGTTCCATGGATCCAGCACCCTATTCTGGGTTCCCCAGGAACCAGGCATGCACATGATGCACAGTCACATGAGCAGGCAAAAGATCCACACACATGAAACAAACAAACAAGAACAAGTTTGGTTTTAATGCTGAGCAAATAATGTAGCTAAATCCTGGGATCTACGGAAGCTTTGGAAACTGATGCCCTATTTTTAGGAACTTCAAAAGTCTGCTTAAGCTAATTTTATTTTTTAAGTTCTAGCCTTCACAGTTAGACTATACTAGAACTAAATGTAAAGCCACTAGACTCTTCAGGTTTAAAATTCTCAGTAAATTTAACTACTCTCTCAAGTAAGTTTACCAAGATTCTTCAAGGTGAGGACCAACAAAGTGAAAGTATACAAGCTCAAGTTAAGGCAAACACTTTTATGTGGTTTGTCATGTTGGGCAATCACTTTCCTGTGAACAGAGTGTATTTTGCTTTTTGGTTTGATGTGAGAATTTTAAAACAGCCTTCAAGATAAGGGGAAAAGAAAGCAATATTTTGGTATACATGAAGCATCACTTCAGTTGACACAATGTTACCCGCCCATTTACAAATGGAATGTATTCAGCTGCAAGCCAACATTTAATTTAGAACACTGACCTTCTTATTTCTGTAAGCCCTCTGCTTCGGAGACAAATATCCCTAGCCTGATAGTCATGGCTTCTCTTCTTGGCAGCACCCGCACGTGTGAGCAACTCTTATTAAGAACAAACCACCCAAGCAGTGACAGTCAGCTCCAAATATCTGGTGAGCACCACAAGAACTCACCCAGAGTCACGGGAACTCCCATAAAAACAGATGCTGATGCTGAGTTTTGAAATATTTTGTCAAATGTCCCAGCTGCTTTATATTGTACCCTTTTTCTTTTATACTAAATGATATTTTAAAAATAAATGAACTTTCATTACTTTTATATATTTGTTATTATTGTCACAAACTTGGGACATATTCTATGGTTCTGAAAGTCTAGACAGGATAGCCCATAATTAGGAGGCTTAGGTGAGGACTATTTGGCTTATCTGTGGCGGCAGATATCACAAAACCCATTACAGGCACAGTCTTATTTTTTTGTACTTTCTCTCTCTCTTTTCTGCTTATGAGCTTTCTCTAGTGTTTGTGAATCTAATATTTGGTCCAAGGCAATGCTTCGTCCACTGTGGCCCATAGGAGGCAACGGTTTGGACATCCCTGTCAACATGGTCCGAGTTATCTTTTAGGAAATCATCTAGTACATTCCTTACTGATTTGACAAGAAATCAGACTCATGATAATTTGTAAATGAGAAAATTGATGCTTACACAGCTAACAGGCCTCAGGTCATGGAGGTACAAAGAGTAGGACTACCTGACTCCAAATCCTCCAAGACTTTTCTTATACCAAAATTACAGCCCCTACTATCAATAAGAAAGTGGTGATTGCATATCACATTGGTAGTAAAAGCTGCGGATGTTGGTTAACTACTTCAGACAAGTCAGAGTATTTTCTCTTGAGAAAGTAAATTTCTCACAAATTGAACACAGGTTATAAGCAGCAAAGCACAAACCAGTCAGTGCAATGGGAGAAGATATTAGCGAGGCTAAGAAGTAATAACAAGGCAGAGAGAGGCTTTAAAAAAGAATAAAGATACGAGGGGAGGACAGACTTACTTACAAAATACCTCCAAAATTTGAGTACGCCAAATTATATATATCAGCAAAGCTAAAAGACACATCACCATGAGAACAAAGCAGACATAATCTTTAAGTCAGTTAAAGGCCCAGCCCTCAATGCGCACTCTGTCCTTTTTAGTCAAAGAAACGAAGCTCTAAAGGAAATGGCTGCAAGCCACAACGACTGCAAAGAAGGAAGACAAGAGGGCAAATAAATAAATAAATTGGTTCAACTTCCGTAGGCATAAAATAAATGTAGTTAATGTCATCCCTGTCTAATAATTGGGCAGAAAGGAGAACAAAAATGTGAGAGTTGATAAAGACATGGAGAGACTGAGCACACACTGGGATATTTTCTTAGGTTACTGTTGTAATGATTTGTTTGTTGGAGAATTTGCCAACATGTAAAAGTACTTTACATTTGCATATCTAATAACTTGTTCCATAAAATATTAATGGTGGCAATGCCCTTCTTACCTTTGAGAACAGACATTGAGGAAGTGACTCCAACAGTAAATAATTTAAAAATATGAACAGTTCATAATAGAAGATTTGATAAAATTATAAACATTCGATGCAATATTGTCAAAGACCAGCTTTGATTAAAAAAAATACCACTTACTAGGTGTTAAGTTGGGAGCATAGACCCCAGCCCCTCGCATCCATCCCAGCCCCCAGGCCTGAGAGTTGTATTGGTCTGGACTCCAAATCCCAGCATGCCAGGTTCTGACCCCTCCCTGGGGGTGGTCAGGACCATTCCCGCAGGGTACTTAAGTGAGCTCCCAAAAGAGGAACACGTGGGGGGCAGGGTATGCTATGTAAATGCAGATCAGAGGAAGACACTGGGTGCCCCATTTTACCATTCTCTGTATTAGTCCCCTGAGATGTCATCTCTCACCAAACCCAGAGCTAGGCTGGCAGCCAGCAGCGCCAAGTGATCCTCCTGTCTCAGCGCCCTTTCCCTATCCAGTGCGGGTGTTGCAGGTGTTGTGAGTCTTATGTCCAAGCTCCCATTCCCTACCTGACTCTAGGGTTCTAGGTGTGAATGTATGTTCAAGCTCCCACTCCCTATCCTGGTGCTAGGGTTGCAGGTGTGAATCTGTGCCCAAGCTCCCATTCCCTATCTGGCTCTAGGGTTCTAGTTGTGAATCTATGTTCAAACTTCCATTCCCTATCTGTTGCAGGTGTGAATCTATGTTCAAACTTCTATTCCCTATCCTGGTGCTAGGCAACGTCCACAATTAGACACGGGTTCGAGGGTAAGGGATAGCTGGCTCTAGGGTTGCAGGTGTGAATCTGTGCCCAAGCTCCCATTCTCTACCTGGCTCTAGGGTTCTAGGTGTGAGTCTATGTTCAAGCTCCCATTGCTATCCTGGTGCTAGGGTTACAGGTGTGAATCTATGTTCAAGCTCCCATTCCCTATCCTGGTGCTAGGGTTGCAGGTGTGAATCTATGTTCAAGCTCCCTTTCCCTATCCTGGTGCTAGGGTTGCCGGTGTGAATCTGTCCAAGATCCCACTCTGTACCTGGTGCTGGGGTTGCAGCTGTGTGAGTCTATGTCCAATTTTTTATGTGGCTTCTAGAGCACTGAACTCAGGTCCCTATGATTTCTTAGCAATCACTCTCAGTACTGAGTAATCTCCTTAGCCCCTGGTCACTTTTTATATGGCTTTATTAGAACATGGTGCATTTGTGTGAGAGGAGGAAGGTTAATGGCTAAGTTCAAAATATATCATTAGAAAGAATTTTTCACATGTAATTATATTACTGATTTATTATTGTGTTTATTGTCATAGCTCTGGAAGATCTGGTATGTGTTGTCAGGAACACAAAACTTCATAGAGGGAAAATGCTGCTTTGAAATTCCCAAGTTAAGGCAGTGAGCAGCTCATCTTCTAGTGAATGAATATGAAGAAGGGGGCACTGGCACCGGCAGCGAACAAATAAAATTCCAGAATTTAGATGGTGGAAGTGAGAGGGTAGAGAGCTGAAGGCCAGACAACAAGATGCTAATCAAAATCACCAGCAAAAGAACCTAGGTGTGCGCATGGGCACACACACACACACACACTAGAAAAAAAAGAAAGAAAAAAGAATAAGTGTGAACCCATCTGGAGTAAGCTGAGGTCTGTAGGCAGAAGCTAATTTCCTAATGAGTGCACCAGTTTGCAATTGTTTTAAAAATCAACTTTAAGAAAGGATGCCAGAGTTCAACTGTGCCACCAGGTAGTTTGCGTTTTCTCTGCAGAACACGTCTGTTTGCTGAGCTCAGGAGCACAGGGCTTGTCCATCATCAAAAGGGCACACCCAGGCACACCCAGCTTGAGACATTTGCTTTGCTTGGATTCCTAACAACCGTGCTACAACTGTGATCCAAAATGGGACTTGTTATTTATAACTTCAGGTTTTTAACGAGGTCTTATAGGTGAACAGCCACAAAACTCACATGAGTGGCCTTGTTACAAGGAAAAGTAATACAGACCCTGCCATTTAGGGAGTGAAATGAAGGGTCATGCAGGGGTTACTTTCCCTAGAGTAAACACTAAGTTCTAGTAAACCTGGAAAGATGGTGTCAAGGCCACCAAGGGAATCTAATACCCACCAAATCCACAGATGGTGTGTATGGGTGGGTGAATGGGGGGTGGTGGCTGGGAATTTCCTTCAAGCTCAGCCAGGGAATGTGATCCTGGAGGTTTGCTGTACAGACACTCCTGCTGTGCCTGATTCCCAGGCTCCTGGAAGGGAGGGTGGCTGGGGGTGAAGGTGGGGGGTGGGGGACTGCTGGTCAGGAAGTGGCTTGGCCCAGGCAGTTTATAGTTCCTTAATCCCCAATGTTCTTTTTAACCTAAATATCTGCATATATCCACTTCTTTTTCCATTTTTCCTCATTGGCTTCTTGAGAGACATTACACTGTAGGAAAAATACTCTTTTCTCCAACTGCTCTGTAGCTTTTGATGTATGATGTCATTCCCATAGTCCTCTGGGGCTTGCCAATGCTGCCCTTCACCTAGTTAACAGCTCCAGACCAGCAGCTTGTTATTCAGGTTCATTAAGCTTTTGAGGAAATGTTTATGCAGTGGGTACTTATTAAAGGAAACGGAGAAATACACACACACACACACACACACACACACACACACATCACCAACATATTAGGCCTAAATCAGAGCATAGAATGAAATCCTCCTCGCTTGGCAAGCACTGGAGTCCAGGCATGGGAAATCTGGAGGCTAGATGAGAAACAAAGCTTTCCTTCAGATACTGATCTGGAAAATGCTGGTTTCAGATAAATGGAGGGAATGTGTCCTAATCCAAACTTCAACCCCAGACCTTTGGACAGATGAGCACTGCCAAGGGCTATGAGCCTCCTAACAGGTAATAATTCAACCCTAGTGTTTCACAGCTCCGCGTCTCCCATCTAGCTTCCCTTCCCCTTTCTCAAAGAAATTCTCCCTTGAAAGCAGATGCATCTTTGGGGCAATGGTTTTAGGCAGGCATTTACTAAATATCTATGTACCAGACCTTTACTCTTGGGCCTTCAACCAGCTCCCAAATCATGACACTGAGACTTATTATTAAATCACCATAGGAGCCTATCCCTCTCCTGCTTAGCTATTGGTCATTCAGCTTTTTATTAGCCCAATCAGGTAACTCAGGCAGGCAAGGTCGGACAAATGCAATACATCTTTAGAGAATTAAACACATACCCATCCTTACATTGTTAAACAAATGCAGCATTATTAGTTATGAGTGCTTGGCCTATCTTAGGCACATTTTTGGTTATTTTAACTTAAATTAACCTGTTTCTCTTTAGTTATGTTTCTCTCTCTCTCTCTCTCTCTCTCTCTCTATATATATATATATATATAATATATAATCTGTCTCAGGACTTTATCCTTTTTCTTTTCTCTCCCAAGCCTACATGTATTTTTAAACACACTCTAAACTGTTTAGAGGTTTTTTATAAACTGGTTGACCTATTATCTCAGGCTTCTTATTAACTCTTATAACTTACATTAGCCCATAATTCTTGTCTGTGTTAGCCACGTGGTTTGGTACCTTCTATCAGTGAGGCAGTTACATCTTGTTTCCTCTGTGTCTGGGTGATGACTGTAGGCTGAGACTTTCCTCTTCCCAGAATTCTCCTGTTCTAGTCACCCCACCTGTACTTCCTGCCTAGTTGCTCAGCCTATACTTTCTGCCTGGTTGTCCCGCCTACACTTCCTGCCTGGCTACTAGCCAGTTAGCATTTTATTAAAACAAGTGACAAATCTTTACAAAGTACAAGACCATTGTCCCACAGCAGGAGTTTCCAGGAGAGAGGGTAGAAAGGACACCATGACGCAGGATCATCCCAGCAACATAGTAAGGGCTGCTCTCAGCTCAAACTTGGACTTCTTTTACTTATTTCTCTTCTGGATCCAGACTTGCCTTGGTCCTATCTATTAATCTTAATTCCTGGCCTCACCTTCACACTGAAAAAACTGCTCTTACTTCTAGTGGGATAAAAATGACCACTTTTTACTGGAAATGTGTTTACTAAATGCCGGGGCTGCCCTTGAAACGCTACATATCACTGGGAAGTTGTGATTATATACCAAGAAATCTGGGGCTTAAATCCAGGTTTGTCTAATTCAAATGATTCAACAATGATTCTGGGTCACTTGAGGACTTTAAACAACAGTTATCTCCCTCAATACCTTCTTTTCCTGCCCACTCACTAGGAAGAACACCATTTGGGCAGAAGTTCTGGGAACTGGATGACTGTTCCCTTTTTATTCTTCTGTAATGCACTATGGGCAGTAGGGGTGTGTGTGTGTGTGTGTGTGTGTGTGTGTGTGTAGTGTTTCAAATCATTAGAGATAGTGATAATAGAAGTCTCATGGATATAGTTTGTCAGGTTAGGGAGGATCTCACATCTTGGCTTCCATATCTGTAAAGCAAATGTTCTTGATACAAAACAACTTGAAATGAATAGCTTGAAAAGCATGCTTTCCTAGATGTTGGGAAAGTTATCTGACCATCCTAACAATGATTATCTAAGTACCAGAGTCCCACTTCATTCAAGATGTATTCCTTCTGCATTTCTTCTTACCAGCAGTGGCAGTTATGGCACGGTCTGGATACTCAGCAGATACAAAGTGTCAGGGCTGGTAAAGAAAAGGGTTGGTCTTTTGAGCATTCATTGCCTCTCCGTCACCCACAGTTCTTCCCGAGACATCTGGAATGGAATAAACAGTCCAGTTATCAAGAGTAATATTGCCCTGGACTTTACCTATCTCTGGGTGAGTTTTTTTACATTCATTCTTTCAGTCGGTAAGATACTTTAGGGGGCACCTAGGATGTTCAAATACTAGCGTTGCCACATTCTAGCTAGTAAACTTCGGTTAAGTTTACCTAAGCCTCAAAATCTTTCTGTGTAAAGTAGAGATAACAATGCCTTCTCTAGTATATGAGAAAGAATGAGATGATACACGTAAAGATTTATCGATGGCACTGGGCATATAGCATCAACTTTACTAAGCAGTTAATGAACAATTAATTACTATGGTCCAAACACAACAACCTCTTCACACTAAAATAAAAACTGCCATTTAGTGGCTTCCTCATTTGGGCCAAATATATCTTTTATTCTCTCCTGTCATTCTAAAAACTTAAAAGACATGGAGTATTTCCATTGTCCTATAAATGGCAAAATAGTTTAACAAGATCAAGCTCAAGGTTTGCCATCCAGCAAAGAGCAGAACTGGGATTTGAACACTGGTCTGTCAGAATCCACTCTCATTCTGCCATACCACCTTAATGATAGCTGGGAGAATTAGACATGTGTCCCATTCATGAGCTAGCTACAGACTAGAACCATGCATTAACTCATGGTACCATTAACATTAATGAACACTCAGGGCAGTAGGCGTTGCTCTTCATTTACCTTATAACTGTTCTGTGAATTAGTCACTATTATTAACAGTTTTTTATTTATAGAAAAGAAACTGAAGGACAGAAAGTTTAAGTTTCTAAAGGTGTGTGCTACACAAATGCACTCTAGAGCCACTTCGGAGAGCTAGCTAGGTATGCACAGTCTTGACAAGTGACGATACTGATGCTTATTAGACTCCTAGAAGACATGATATGTGAGCTAGAACCAAATTGAGAAGGGAGACAGAAAGGGGGAAGGTAAACCAGGTAGAGAAAACAGCACAAGCAAAGGCACACTCTTTGCTGTCTTTTGCCCTTAAACTGTAAGGTTTAAGGATGGTCTTAGACCAGACGTGTATGGTCTGGTATAGACGACACTTTGTTCCCTTCTGCTCTCCTTTGTATTTCTTCAAGTCCTTTGCCCGCCTCTCTCACTCATCACAATCCTTATTTGCTATTTATTCCTTTGCCATCTCTCCATGTCCACTGCCATCATCACTTAGGCTCTTCTTAGCTCCTGAGATTGCTTCCAAGGCGTTCACACCGTCCCACTCTAATCTAAGCACAATTGCACACTGTTTCCTTAACTATTCCTCTGATCACTTAACTACCTGGCCTCTGGCCTCTGAAATATACAGGCTCCCACTACTCCGAGTCTTCTGAAGTCTATAACCAAACTGTTAGTGCTATTAGCAAAATCGGTAATACTAACAAGAGTCCTTAAACTTGGCCATGAGTCAGAATCACTCCTAGAGTGCTTACTGGAAATATTATTCTAGGCTTAGTCCTGAAGTGTCCTATTGGGGAGGTTTTGGGCCCCAAGTATTTTGAAGTTTTTACTGTTTACTTTTTATGTTGGATGAAGACTGTATTAACAGGTCCAGGTCTCCCTTTGTGTTTCTAAAGCCCACAAAATTTTGAGAAGTACCTCAACAACGGTGATTTTAGCTTTGCCAAAGTCTGGCAAACTAGACTTTTTTTTGAGACAGGCTCTCTAGACTTCTTTTTTTTTTTTGAGANCCTCCCTCCCTCCAGTTCTGGTTGTCCTGGAGCTCCCATTACAGAACAAGATGGCCTCAAACCCACAGAGATCTCCTGCCTGGCAGAATCTCCTAATTCTTAAGGCTCTTCGAGACCTAGATGAAATGCCTCCTCTTCCAGGAAATCGTCCGTGCTGGTCTTGCCAATTTGATATTTAGCTGCGCTTTTCTCAGGGCACATTCCTTTAAAATGTCCAAGACCAGGGTTTGATTACCCGCGCCGACGTGATAGCTCACGTTCCAGATGACACTGGTTTCTGACTTCTGCGAGCTCTGCACTGACATAGTGCACAAACACGCAGGCAAAAACGCACATGCACAATCATAAATAAATTGCTTTTAAAAATTGTCTTTAAAAATGTTCAACACGGGTCTCTCGCCTCTTCCTTCCCCACTCTCCCTACAGAGGCAAGCGTAAAATCACTATGCCTAACAGTCGCCAGGAATCCCATGAACAGAGCATTGTAAGGAGAAGTAAAACAGCATCGCTCTGTACAGAACAACACAGCCCTAACTCGTAGACCACTGGCACGGTAGCCTAGAAGGACCGGGAAAGCAGCCTCCGCCATTACGACAGCTCCACGCCTTGCCTTTCACCTCGTCCTTCGATTGGCTGCTCTTCATATCAGCCCCGCCTTACAGCTCTCACGTGAATCTCTGGTTGCCGCGGGATTGGCTGTTTGGTGCGCGTGGAGCTGTGGGTTCAGGCCAGCGGAGGAGCAGGGGAGAGGGCGCGGGAATCCTGTGTAGCCTGGTCGCAGTGTCCCAGAACTGGGTTCCGTCATCCTCCGCAGTCGGGAAGTGTTTCCTGACAGTCTTGGTCCAAGACTGCGGAATGAGGAGTCCAGGCTGAGTGCCGATTCAAGCCCCCACCCTGGCTTCAGTCCTCTTTCCCCACCAAGGATGGCTTCTGTCTCGAAGTTGGTGGGGTTTGGACTTTATCTCTTTTTGCTTTGAGGAGGTACTGTGTGTGAGCACTCGCTGGCCAGCAAAGGAATCTGTGTAGAGCGCCATGTGTTAGAGGATGGGCGAATGAGAGCTTGGAGATACCCGAGGTGTGGTCCTTGCCCGCGTGACCGGTTGGAGGTAAGCTGGCATTATAAATTGTGCTGCTTTTCTAATCGAGGACCACAGGGCTGACTGAGGTATTTTATTGAACTCCTGTGTTCAGGCTCGTAACAGCCTCGAAATCAGTGAGATGGGGCTGGTCGGGGAGATGGAGCTGGGGCAGGGGTGTGTGTTGGTGAACTGTTGCGTATTTGGTGGGTGTTGATTGCTGTGATGGAAGAGAAAACTAAGGCAGTTTAGGGCAGTTAACAGAAAAGGAGACAGCTGAGTAGCTCCAACAGCATACCCAGCCATTCTCACATGGAGATCGGGAAGAAGCTTCAGGTGGAGTGTGTAGAGACAGAGAACTAGGGAAACGTACGTGCTGGGCATGGCAGGAGCTTGGGTTCAGTTCCCATGTCTGTAGGGACCTTCAAATGGAATTGGTCCCACGAACTCTGCTTCCGTAATTCAGAAGAAGGGCGGAGCCTTCCTTTGGGATTAATTGGGATAAAGCCTCGTGCAAAAAGTGGCAGTTCAGAGGGTCACAACTGGGGAGGCAGAACTGAACTGGAGGAAGGTTTTCCATCGAAGGGAAGGCACAAGGCCAAATAGAGTAGATCTAAGAAGTTACAAATAGTCTGGGTTGGGTGGTCTATAAGAGTTGTTAGGGTTATGCTATTAATTAGATAAGAACAAATGTGGATTAATTTGAGTTTCAATTTTTTTTTTTTAAATACAGGATCTGTATTGCCCACGCTGGCCTCAAACTTAGGATTCTTCTGCCTCAGCTTCCCAAAGCAGTAGGATTTCAGGTGTATACACCACTACACCTGGCTTGAATTTTGTTTTTGTTTGGGGGTTGTTTTTGTTGTGATGGGTCTGGGAATTGACCTATGGCTTCACTTGTGGCTTTGAAATCCCTTGGAATGCCAAGCAAAGAAATTTGGATTTTATTCCCTGGGCCATGGGGAGTAATTGGATGCTTGTAGCTGCTGAATCACACTTATAGGTTTTTGGTCTATGTATATGTGTTGGAGCCCAGGGAAACTAGAGGCAGGAGACCCATTGAATCACAATGTTGTCAAGGTGATGGGTTTAAAATCAGTTATTGGTCCTATGCAATAGGTACTAGTGTTCTTAAATGCTGAGACATCTCCCCGGTGCCAGTAGTTTCTCCTATGTTAGTAAAGGGCAGGAGTTGAGAAGTTAAGAGATAGAAAAATAGAAACCTGGCATTCAGACCAATTTTCTTCCTCGTTCTGCTATTAATTGCTATAGAGCTTTAGCAGATCCTAGCCTCTCAGAGATTTTGAACTGAAATTAGAAGATTCTGATAGAAAAATTTGTGTTGAATAGTTTGTTCACTGCAGGTTTTCCTGCGTTGCTCAGGCCTCTAACTCCTGTGCTCAAGTGATCCTCCTGTCTGACCCTCTAGAGTAGCTGGAACTACAAGCATTTTGACTACATTTTTGATAGCAGCTGAATTCCATGTTAATTGATTTATAATTTTGTAGAGAATCTTTTCTACAGCTATTACTTTAAATTAGGCTATAAGTCTCTTCACAGATATCCCTAAGATTTGGTCCAAATAAGTGGAGATTGGACTCATTTAAATAAATTTTTGTTGTTAATTTGAGACAGGGTCTTGCTATGTAGCTCTGAGGGCTGTCCTGGAATTATGTAGACCGCAAACTCACAGAGATTCAACAGTCCTCTGCCTCCCAACTACTGAGATTAAAGACATGTACCACCATGCCTGGCTCTAAAAAAATTTCTGAGTGATGTCTCACTACTCTGTGTTGTGAAAACAGAAAAGTCCCCTGCCTACAAACAAAACTTGTTTAAGTTTTAATTTTTGTATAGCAATTACTTACTGCATAGCGGAAAGTATTTGTAAAAAATTTGAAATTGAAACGTCTAAGAAAAATAGCTCTTTTGGTATGTAAGACTAAATTCTTTTTGAATGTGAAAATAGGCATCCTAGGTAATCCAGGGAGGTTAAACGAAATGACGCAATGATGAGTGAAGTATAGTCTGACCTGGTATTGCCATTGCTCCGGCGCTGGCTTTGACCAGGGCATGATCCCTTAATCTTCTCTCTGAGCTGATTGTGCTTGTCCTGCCACCAGGTGTATTTGAACCTCTGTGGCTCCTAGCTTATTATGTGTATTTCTTCTGTAGCCTTGAATTACTGATACTTTTATGTTTTCCTTCTTAGGTCCAGGTGAGAAATCAGGGTTGAAAACTTCATGGAGGATTCATCATTTCTGTCCTGAATCGGAACCAATTCTTCATTGACTTATTACTGTATTAAAAGTGTTGTAATAAACTATGGTATTTGTTTGGGTTAGACCTTTGTTATGATAGGTTTACCAGAGCTTGTAAAAGACCATGATCTCTCTTCTGGTATATGTGAGCGTTAATATTTTTAGTTCACAGGATGGACTGTCCATTTTAAAAGCTAGTAAAGTTGTTTCATCTTCCTGGTGCCAGAGAATGAGTCACAGTATTATACCAGGCATTTACAAATTATTTTCATTCATCCTACATTAATGATTTTCCAAAAGCCATTTCTTCATCAGCTTGTCCACCTACTAAATTTTCCTAAATAAGCAACTGATCTGTTGTGTTTCTGGTAAATGCTATTTCATACAAGGCAGTATTGTTGTTAGAGCAGAATTTTTGTTCTGATTATTGGATTTGTCTTTTTAATAAGCAAAACTTTAATCAATACAGGAATACTTCAAGAAGTCAAAGATGATCTGTATGAAAATTTATTTTAAACCCCTGAAGTAATCATGACAGCATGGAACAATTCTTTCCCAGAATCATGTATTGTTAAAATTTATTTAAATGTTTCATAGAAACTTTCATAATACCCAGGATGATTCATGTCAATTGAACAAACTGTCAATTGAGAAAACTCATAAGAGCAAGCAGAAAGCTTTTGCTCCTCATTAAGTATTCATTAGGTAAGCATTCGGTAAACATTCCATAAGTATTTTACTGCATCTCACCATTGCTTGCTAGCTTTCATTCACATGGAAATTTCCAGACTCCTCCCTATAAACAAATCCTATTTTTCTTTACTCTGTTTCCCAAGAGAGACAGGTGTGGGCTCATGAAGGAATCTTCAAATGCTGATAATTAGCAGATGTTAGTAAGTCAAGGTATTTGGAAGGAGTTGTTTCTCTAAAATGTCCCTAAGTGTTTCTAGCAAGAAGCCCATATTTCATATTGTATGTAGTCTGATGAAGATGAAGGCCTGTTCACCAGACCACCTGTGGTGTAAGGTCTAACCTGGGTTTGCCCGTGAGCTTGCACCCTCCTTAATCCCAGCCTCTCACTTTCATTTTCCTTTTTTGACAGTCTCCCTCTGGTGGCCTAAACTGGCCTTGAACTCAAAAATCCTGTCTACTACACTGCCACATTCAGCTGAAAACCCTGCTCTTGAGGACAAGCAACACTTAGAGATCTTCTTTAATCCTTGTCCACATTGGCCTTCACACCGCCTGTAATCCTGATTCTCCTGCTTAACCAGCTTGGTAGAGAGCAAAAAGTTAGGATCAAGTGGATATGTCTTTTTAAAGGAATCCATATAGCTACTGAAAATTACTGCAGTTATGAATTAGGGAAGTATCAGTGTTGTTTGCCACACTGAAACAATCTTGTGGCCTACAGTACAGAACTTGAGCTGTGAGATATTCTGCTAATCTCGTTCAGTTCTCTGGAGAGTAGAGTTTAATTAGATGCTGGACTTCCGCGGGATAGCCTGTGATGGGACAGGCTTGGTGACTCCTCACATAGTTAAATACACAGCGGTAACAGAACACATAGCCAGAGGTGGCAAGAACTGTATCATTCACCCGGGTTTTACGACACAGCGGGCACACTGTCTTCATTTTGGGTAACAGGGGCGAATCCGAGTTGTAGTCTAGGTGTACAGGTGGCGGTGGGGTAGGCAGAGCAGTCAGTGATTTGATGGTTTCTTGGTTCTCAGAAGAGTACCACCAGTCAAGGAACTGCAGGAAGAACACACCCACGGAAAGGCCAGTGGAGAGGGACAAGGCGACACCTCCCACAGCTTTCTTCAGAGCTGACTTTATCCTCTCACCAATGCTGTTGGGAAAGAGAACAAAGGGCAGAGAAAATAGCTTATTTGGGTGTGATCACAGAGTCACTAAGTGCAGTTCCACACTTGATGGCAGTCACTGGTTTGGAGATGGAGCGCTCCTGGACTGGAGGGTCTGTTGTAAACAGTTCACTCGCCACCGACTGCTAGGTGTACACCTAAGAAAAGCTTTATTGTATGCATGTGTCTGCTTGTCTATATGTGCTTGCAGGTACCAGTCGGGTCAGAAGAGCTGGAGTCACAGGCAGTTGTGAACTGCCAAATAAGGGTGCTGGGCATTGATCTCTGATCCTCTGGAAGACCAAGCAGTGCATGCCATTCACATAGCTACTGTGTCAACTCTCTAGTGCCCCAACCTGTTTTTAACAACAAAAGATTAGGCTTTGATCTGAGGAAGGCATTAAAGATGATTTTATAGAATTTTAAGATGGAAGGTAATTCAAGAAAAAGAAATATTTGACTTAAAAAGTAATTTAGTGGTGAAGAGATGCATATATCTTTGAACTTGTGGGAGAATAAGCATTGCTAGAGGTGGTGTAGCATCATGGATAAGAGCATTTAAGCCAGTGGTGGTGCACACCTTTAATCCCAGCACTCGGGAAGCAGAGGCAGATGGATCTCTCTGAATTCTAGGCTAGCCTGGTCTACAAGAGTGAGTTCCAGGACAGTTAAGGCTGTTACACGGAGAAACCCTGTCTCAAAAAACCAAAAAAAAAAAGAAAACATTTAGAATTGTATGTTCTGCATTGAGTCTTGGTTCTGCGTATTCTAGCTGTTGGTTCCCCCAACTATTAGCTGAAGCCATTGCATTTAATTTAGCAGTCTGTGATGAGGCATAAGATAATGTACACAAAGTAAATACCTCCCATGGAGCCTTGCATACACCAGGCACGCAGCAAGGTGTACCTATTATGAGAAACATTACCAGAAAGGTGGTCCTTGTTTATGAATGTGAGGAGTGATTTTGCTATGACAATGGTGCAAACCAGATGATTGACGTACAACTTTAAATCTTGTTAACGAAAGGAGGGTTTTAGACAATGTTAAGGTCTTACCTTCTGACGGGGTCCTGCATCGCACTGACTTCAGACAGTCTGTGCGCAATAGCTTGCATGTCCTGAACTGTCAGTCGACCTAGCCGAACTCCAGCCAATTTCAACAGGGGAGAGTGATGCTCTGCTTTTCCTAGGATGTATCTAAGTTGCTGTGTAAGAAACCAGCCTTCCCAGGCCATATTAACAAATGGGTAGGCCGCCAGGAAGGCTCTGTAGAATCGCTTCCAGTGAGAAGAAGGGGGGTGAATAGAGTATTCGTCCTCCTCTCTCAAGCTAGAAGCCAGCTTCTCCAGCTTCACTTTCAGGTAGGGCAGAAGAACTAGGAACACAGCGGACTTCCAAAGGTGCTCCTTGGGAAGCCCAGCACTGGCCGGTCGCTGAAGCTGCTGTGAGCTCCCTGCTACAATCCGCTTTAAGCCATAGAAATGTTCAGAAAATGAGGCACTAGTTCTGGAAAGGTAATGCTGCTGGAGCAGAAGGTCTAGCAGGGTGAAAATTTCGTCAAACCACCTCCAGAAGAAGCCATAGTGTGCAGGATTGGATTCTGCAAGAACCTGAAGCAAAAAAGATACATTTCAGGACCGTCTTCAGTTTGTACTCACATTAACTTATTCCTTCTAAAGTCAGTACACCTAGCTGAAATAACTCGCTTTGGGGGTATAGCCTAAGCTCCCTGAGGTCCTAGAAATTGTACAGGGCTCTTTGGATGCAAATTAAGCCATGGACATGAATGACACACTTTGATCATTGCAAACTCTTGATTACTAATAAGATGTTTTGAGTTGTATCCACTCGCTCCTGAAACTTTTCAGAGGAATAACACCTTACCTTGACCACATGCTGAAGAGCGGGTCGCACTGCTGTCATTAAACTGTCCTGTGCTACCACTTCAAAGATGGATGGCTGGTCGTCCGCCACCGAAGCAGTTGTGATATGAGCCCCGTGCTCAGCCATAGTATCCTGTGTGTACTGGGAGTCACTTTTCCCACAAACACTCTAACGAGCATGAACTTGTATCAAACGGGTGCTGAGTCTTAATCTTTCTGCATGGCCCCGAAACTCCAAATTTAATTTTACACGAGCAAACTCAACTGGGGTTTAAAAAAGTAAAAATACTTATGGAGGCAGAGGGGAGGGAGTCTCAAAATTGAGGACTGTTAACTCCGAAGCTCGGGACGTGCTTGTGGGGGCTGGGGAATGACTTGTCAAATGCTGCACCTCACAGGGCAGACCGTGACTCGGAGACAGGTGTGAGCCAAGGAACGTGTCGCTCGAGGTGCAGTTCGGAGCTGCGAGGCCCGGCTCCGGCCGCACGCTGGGAAGCGCCCGTCCTTGCTTGCTGACCTCGGGCGCGGCGCAGAGGCCCCGTGACGCCACCTGCGAAGGGTGGTCTAGGCTTTGTGACAGACGCCGCACCCGGAAACAGAAGCTCCGAGGACCTCTGCACAGCGGGCGGAAGACAGGCGCTCCAGCATCGACTGTGGCCCTGAGCCGGAACCAGGGAACTCTATGACCAACCGGGACTTCCGCTTCCGTCCTCCTGACTTTAATGAGTAGACTGGCTAGTGTGATGGGTGCGTTTGTTCCTGCTCGTCTCTGCGCGGAGGCTTCAGTGGAGGGCCAAACTCCAGCCTCTCTGCAGAGCTGGGGCCCCTGCCTGACACCCCTATCCACGGGCGATCAAGCCAGGGGAAGAAAGAGGAGTAGGTCCTTTCTGCGCAGACCCGACGCAGGTGGTGCTTAGTTCAAATTCTGTTACCTTCCGGAGAAGTTAGAGTCAGACCTTAACGTTTCTTATTTTCAGTTTTCAACAAGTTTCACTAAGATGAAAAAGTTTCTTCTTATCCACTAGAATTTAAGACGATTACTTTTCATACTGGTAGCTTTAATTGTCTTCCATGTGTAAAATTAAGTTAGTACTCCAGACACATTCTGCTAGAAGAAGTTTGTTCCTGCCCTCCGGTCCAGTAGATATGCCTTGTTAGCGACACCAATACACTGTAGCAATCCTGATAGTCTAGCGGGAACAGAGTTTTGATAGACTAGGGTACTTTTCGGGTTGTATACAAAAGGTAATCTGCTAAAGGGTTTGCAAAGTCCAGATTGTATACTTTGCTTCGTTTGAGTTGTGGGTAGAGGTTAATGGAATTTGGACGAGTTCACCGTCTCCCTGATAAATCCCAATTCCTTGGCTAAAAAGACCTTAGGACCTTAGAGTGTAAAAGTAGACAATTGGTTTATACAATGAGAACCTTAAAAAGGGCTTGGGCTTAGTTGTTTCAGTTTTAGAAGTTACCTTTATAGTTCTAGAATATGATTTATACTTTACTAAAATAGTTGTCAGGAAGTGCAACTTTTGAATTTCTAAAAGGTATTTTTTTTAAATGTTTGTTTCAGCTTTAAAAAGTTTCTTGATGTGTACCTGTCCCATGGCTGGTTTGGTAATCACTATGTGGCCCATACTCACAAAAATAAGGTAGCCCAAAAAGAACAAGACTATTTAACCATTTTAGAGTTCCATAGCAGGAATTAGCAAAATTTCATTCAAGTAGCCTTGTTACAATGAATGAGTATCAAGCTGCCACTGTACTGGTGAGTCCAGTTCTAATTGACAGGAAGTGCTGGCAACCACAGATAATCTCAGCACCTGAGATATTGGGCAGTGAGATCTTATCTTGAAAAATGAAAAGGGGGAGAGGAAGGGGGAGGAAAAAAAAAAGAAAATCCAGTTGAATAATCTTGGTTTAGAGTCTCATTTCATTCTTAGAGGAGCAAGACATCTAGATTAATGGATCTATGAAATTACTCTTTAAAAAGGAAGCTGATTATTACATGAGAAAAGGAATAGAGTTAAAAATAATATGTCATGGTTGGGGATATAACTCAGTGGTACAGTATTTGCCTAACATGTATGAAGCCCTAGGATCCATCCCCAGTTCTGAGAAAAAAAAGTATCAATTTTTATTTTACTTTGGTAATATGCCAGGTTTTAGTAAACAAATAATACATCAAAACCTCACTCTCAAATGTGTAGTTTAATAGAAGACACATAAGTGATTGACCTTTCTATTAGAAGGCATTAAAGGCTAAGCCTGACCATCAGTTTTGGCGATCTTAAATATATAATAAATATGTACATAGGAAATTATGTAATAAATTCTCAGAAAATAGCTAACTTGATTATACTTTTATTTGCTTTTTCGTTTTTGATTTTTTTGAGAAAGGGCTTCTCTGTGTAGCCCTGGCAGTACTGGAACTCACTCTGTGGACCAGGCTTGCTTCGATTTCTGTGAGTTCGAAGCCAGCTTGCTCCACAAAAGGAGTTTCAGGACAGTTAGGACTGTTACAAAAAAAAAAGTTGGATTTCTGTAGTAATCATTAATATTTCTTTAATGGTGAAATGAGAGAAGCCAAAAGCAGCAGGGCAGAAGAGCCTCTAAGGTATATAGATTCAAAGTTCAAAAAAGATGAGTCCCAGCACGCTAGAGGCAGAAGCAAGAGGAGCTCCAGTTGCTGGCCACCCTGAACGAACTACATCGTCCGACACGTGTTTCTTGTTTTTAAAGCTAGCTTACACCACTTAAGTACCAAGACGAAGGGCGTGAGCAGGGTGGGGTGGGGCACTATTAAGTTTCCCCAGTGATATTCAATATGGAGATTCGAACTCAGCTCTGAATATTTCTTAGACTCTTTAAGTCGCTATCTCCTAGTTCCTCTGCTTACGTAGACAGTCGGTTTCTATAGCCTACAGACTTCTGAATCCGACAAATTACCTGAGGTTTGTGTTTAAGAAAATAGGGTATCTCACACAGGCTTTACAAAATTCTTGTTCACGGAGATAAATGCCGAGAATATCCACTAATTCAGCATATCCTTTGGGAAAGCCACTTTAGCTTTCAAAGCTTTGATCGATAGGCACTTCCCTGACCCAGAGATAAGGAAACCTTTCCGTTGCCGGGGCAACAGAGACAGCCTGGTTATTTGGTTCTCCCGCGCACCCGGATGACGTCACGCGGCGAGATTCTCTTATGCCAAAGCTTCCGGCCCACCATCTTTGTCCCTGGCAAATTGGGTTTTGCGCACTGGCTTAGATCTAGAAAGAATCGTGACGGGCAGGAAACCATTACACCACCTCCCGGGCTGTGCTCTCCAGCTGCCGCCGCCACCCCGCCCTTGCCTCCGGTGAGTTCAAGGCGGCTGGCTTTGGGGTGTGTCCCTGACTGATTGGGGTTGGTTGTGAGGGATGGGAACCCCAAGCCCGGTCGTAGGCGCGGGAGGAAAGGGAGATCCGCGGAGCGTGACGGTTGAGGATGGAGGGAGTCCTCGGGTGTGACCGTTGTGAGGGGGAAGCCTGGAGAAAGTGCCTCCTCCGCGGTGGCCGTGGTGACCGGGTCGGGTGCAGCAGCTGGTAGTTGGGGGCTTCGGAGCGCCCCGGTGGGAGAGGGCTGAG
>LOEQ01000642.1:238441-270613 GCA_001685075.1 Bramus lutescens | reverse complement strand
AACCATCTATAATGAGATCTGGTGCCCTCTTCTGGCATGCAGGCATACATGCAGACAGAACATTTATACATAAAATCTTTAAAGAAGAAAGAAAAAAAGTATTTTCTGTCAGTGTTTTGCCAATGCTTTGTTTGGAAGAACTCTATTCTAAAGGAGACAACTGCTTGCTGCTGAGGAGCCCAGAAAGCCCACTTTGCTGCTTAGCTGGAGGTATGCTTCTGTCAGGCCCCAGCCAGATCATAGCACATCTTTGTTTTGTTCTGTAGGCCTCCTGCAGTTGTGTTCTCTTTTTACTTGGTTCTTACAGATTGACAGTAGAGGGGACATAACCTTTCCAATTCTCTGTCTTTTTTCCTGAACAAGAATAGAAGAAAGGGGGTCATTTCTGTTAGGCAAGTCCACTAATAGTTCTAGGGGTGGCCACACCAACTTACTAGGCTCGTGCCTAGTAAGATTGAGTCCTGTTGGACTTTTCCTTATTGTGTGTATGCAACACTTAAAAGATCTCTTTCTGGGGCTGGAGAGATGGCTTTGTGGTTAAGAGCACTTGTTGCTCTTGCAGAGCACCCAAGTTCTATTCCCAGCACTCACATGCAGTAGCTCATAACCCCTTGTTAACTCCAGTTCCAGGGGCTTTGACACCCTCTTGTGGCCTCTGTGGGTACCTTTATATAAGTAGGCACATGGCACCACCTGTACACATTCATATCATAAATCCTTATTTTATTTTAGATTTATTTAATGTGTGTGAGTGTTTTGTTTACATGTGTCTGTGTACCATGCACATGCCTGGTGCCCACAGAGGTTGGGTCCCCTGGAACTGGAGTTATGGATGGTTGTGAGCTGCCATGTGAGTGCTGGGAATCAAATCTAGGTCCTCTGCAAGAACAAGTACCTTTAGCCTCTGAGCCACCTCTCCAGCCTTGATAAATTTCTTAAAAAACAAAAAACAACTTTTTTTTTCTAAGCTCTTGAGTTGACAACTGAGACCTTTAGGAAAGGAATAGCATGAGAGATTGGATTCTCATATAGAATATACTAGAAACTTGCAAGGTTTATGTCAACTGGAGTATTTACTTGTAATCATCTTGTATTCATGTAGCTGCTTTTTCTTTTTTCTTTGGTAGGACTGTGAAGATCCTAATCCTTTGATTCGAGCATTGGCAGTTAGAACCATGGGGTGTATCCGGGTGGACAAGATTACAGAATATCTCTGTGAACCCCTCCGCAAGTGCCTGAAAGATGAAGACCCCTATGTTCGGAAAACAGCAGCAGTCTGTGTGGCAAAACTCCATGATATCAATGCCCAGATGGTGGAAGACCAGGGATTTCTGGATTCTCTGCGGGATCTCATAGCAGATTCAAATCCAATGGTAATTCCTTGTGCTTTTATAAAGAGAGCAACATTTGAAACGAGCCCTTTCTGAGGCGTGCTTAATACATGTTTTCTTTGAGACGTTGACCACAGGGTAGTTGTGGGAAATAGTTTTGTGTAATATATAGATTGTATACTTCATATCCCTGGGTGTTTTTATTTTTAGAATTAGTTTTTCAGATAGTGGTCTGTGGTAATTTCTTATATGAAAATAAAACTAAATCAAAATAATCTTTATTGACCAACTATTGTAATGTATTCTCAAAGAACTCTAGGATAAAATTGATTGCGTTCTGTGTATTTAGCAGCCAGAATATAACGCTTAAATTTTTATTTGTTTGGTTTTAGCAGTGCCGAGGATTAAACCCAGAACCTTGTGCAAGTATCTTATTTCCAAGCTAAAGCCCCATCTCAAAGTTGGAGTTTATTTCCTTCTTGACATCTTTATATTTTGTTTATGTAATGAAGGGAGATCAGGTCCCAAATGACAGATTGATTATTATTAAATTAAGCTCATTTAAATTGAGTGATTGGTTACCAAGTATTGGTACTGAGAAGATGGAAGATTATTGGCCACTTTCCTTAAAGTATATCCCCCAACATCCTGTTTGTATGTTGAAATAAGGCTTCATAAATTTAGGATGGCTTCTAACTTGTTATGTAGCTGGTGTTGAACTCCCTTGCCTCTCAAGCGCTGGGATTACAGGCGTATGCCACACTTGACTTTTTTGACTTTTTCTTTCTTTTTGAGACAAGATTTCACTGTCTTGTCTGAGCATGGGCATGGCACCACCCCTGCTAAGTAATTTTTTTTCTGGTACAATAGTTCTTTGAAGATGAATTACACTAAGAGATAATAAATAATATAATGTTTTTGTTGTTAATTTTTATTTATTTTTATTGATCTATACATTTTCCCCACTCCCCTTCTTTCCTCCCTGTAATCAGAGACTGTACTTTCACATCCTGGCCATCTGGACCCAAATAATCACACAGGAACTATATTAATTACAATACTGTTTGGCCAATGGCTCAGGTATATTCCTAACTAGTTCTTGAATCTTAAATTAACCAATTTCTATTAATCTATGTTTCGCCTCAAGGCTGTGATTTACCAGTAATGTTCTTGCATCTTTCTCCTTTGGTGGCTACATGGCATCTGCCTGCATTCAGTTTAGTTTTCCTGCCTAACTATATTCTGCCCTGCCATAGGCCAAAGCAGCTTCTTTATTAACCAATGGTAATAAAACATATTTATAGTATACAAAGAGGAATACAACATCATCTCTCCTCTCTCCCCTTCCACCCTCCTCCCTACCCCCCATGCTCCCAACTTACTCAGGAGATCTTACCTTTTTCTCCTTCCTAGGTGGATCCATGTATGTCTCTCTTAGGGTCCTTTTTGTTGTCTAGGTTCTCTGGGGTTGCAGATTACAGGTTGCTTATCCTTTGCTTTATGTCTAATATCTACTTTTGAGTGAGTACATATTATAACATATTAAACTTTTATGAGTGGAGAGTGAGTTGGAATTTGCCTGAATTAGGTATCATCTTTTCCTGGAAAAAACTCTGCTCCAGTCTGTGCTTTGAGATCTTGCTTGTTCATCTTTTTCCATGCCCTTGGTGTCATTATCCTTCTAGTGTAGCAGAAGGCCAAGGATGAAGCTTGTAACGTACACTTTTAAAGGTACACGTGTGCTGAGTATCAATCAGGGACTATTCAACCACTTTGCAGGATTAAGAGTAGATGTGGAAGAATTTGAACATTGACTTCCAATACAGTGTCATCACCACTATTAGAAGATGAACCCCACTTTTTGGTTTACTTTCCCATGCAGTACCACCTGGCACCCTTTTTAAAAAAATTATATAAAGAATTAAGTCTGTATAGCCGTACTTTTTTTCTTTTTACATTACTTTGATGCATGTGTGTGTGCGCGTCTATGCATGTGTGTGTGTGTGTGTGCGTGTGCACATGTATGCATGCATGTGTATTGTAGTGAGTATTGCCATGGTGTGCTGTGGCTCTCTTTCCTACAATGTGAGTTCCAGGAATCAAACTCAGGTCCTCGGTCTCTTGGTTTTAAGCGCCATTACATGTGAAGCCATCTCACCAGTCCTAGCAACACCAGTTTTAATGGACTGCTTAGCTGGTATCAGTGTACTTGTGCCATTGTTGGTGGTTCACTCTGTCATTCTGAGCAGCCATCTTTGAAATTCTCTATCCAAGGACAGATGAGGTGATAAAGTTCTAAGCACCAACTAGATAGGCGGAATATCTTGTACCCTGTGGAAACCTATTAAATATTCAGTGGAGCTAAGAATGGATTGAGGCAAAAAATAAACTCTGACTCCCACAATTAATTCTAGGTTGAAGGGGAAAAGACACCTATCCACTCATGTAATTCTTCCATATGGAACCTGTTAAATTTTAGGGTGTGAGGAATGGAAAACACAGCAATCAGGTTTTTTGTTTGTGAGGAAACAGGATTTGAAATCCAGGTAACCCTGGAAGATCTATATCAGGTCAGCTGGCAGTGTGCATGCCTAGTTTGCTGACCACATCTAAGCTTCCTCCGCAGAGGAGAGGTCTGATTTTTTAAAAAAAAATACAGTGCTTAGTACTTTCACAAATATAATAAATGGATTTATTTGTCTTTGCCAGATTAAATAACTATCAATATAGTCTAATCCTACTTGTTTCCTTCATTGCCTGGTTGTATGTAATTTAAACATGCATTGATGGATGGTTTCTATTTAAACTTAATATAATATACATAGTAAGCCAATGCCCCTAAGAGTTATCGTTGTTGTTTTCACTGTACAGTTCAGAATGTGCTGGAACTCGTTATACAGCCTAGGTCAGCCTTGAACTGTGTCAGTCTCAGTGTCTCAGACTCTTGAAGGCTGGGATTAGCATCACTCCTGACTGTTGGTGACACTTTTTAACTTGTTTTTATAACAACAAATGGAGAGGTGATTTGAAGAGACTTTACAAGTATGTTTGAGGAGACTTATAGAAAATAAGGTTACTTGGTAGGCTTATAAGAAACTCTCATTCTGGGAGGCCTCTCCCACTGAAAGAAACCATTTTCCTCACATCCCCCTAGACTATTTTATTGTCTGTTTATTGTTGACTTACAGTTACCAAAAAGTAACCTTAAGTAAATGCTAGCATTAGCACCCTGGTTTTCCTTTTATTGGTGGGATCAGATGCAAATAACAAGTAGACCAAGTGCATGAGCGGCAGTGACATTCAAGGTCTAGTGGTGGCATGTAGCACACTAGCTCAAACAACTGAGAAGCTTCTGAGGCTTTTGTGTCGCTCGAAAAGGAATACTTAATTTGTAATGCCTGTGTGCTAGGCACAATGATGGATGCTTTTATGTAAACTATTTCGATTGTTTTCGTGTCTGTCTGAAGCAGAAGTCTTTCCATGTTTCAGATCAAGAGATGTGCATTCCAGAGGCTTCTTTCTCAATGGGATGTGGCTAGTTGTAATGCAGCCAGGATTGCAGCCTGGCTCTGAGTCCCAAACCTATTCCTGATCACCACCTTCATGGATATATGTGAAGAAACAAACTTAAGTGTGTACATATCCCACACGCTTTAGGTCTGTTGTATTTTCATGTTTTCAAAATGGTTTAGAATTGAATATGTGAAATTCTTTAATTATTTGTACACCATTAATTACTACGAAGTCATCTTACTCTAATTGTGGATATGAGTCCTTGTCCCTTGTTTGATTTTCTTCCACCTTTTCTTAGGCTGTCCCACATGGTGGCAGCACTGCACCATGTCTTAAAGGACATGAGATTCCCACCTTAGTGTTCTTACAGTTCAGAATGGCTTCCTAGAGAGAAAAGCACTGGAACATTTACAGACATGACTTCAAATCCTTTGCGGGGGAGGGGCTTTTCAACACAGGGTTTCTCTGTGTAACCCCCCTGGCTGTCCTGGAACTCATTCTGTAGAAGAGCCTGGTCTTGAATTAACAGAGATCCGTTGGCCTCAGCTTCTCAAGTGCTGGGATGAAAGGCGTGTGCCACCATTACCTGGCCAGAATCTTAGTATGAGAATACAATGTAAATCAGGAGCTGACAGTGCTTGGAGTTAGATCAGCTCTGAGTACTTAGCATTGCTGTGCCTTGCAATAAGTAATAGAACTTTTTCCCCTTCTGTCATTTAGGGGTTCCTACGATGACCCATTTTCCTGTAGTTATTTCACTACTTTATTTAAAGCCGATTCTCAGTGTCCTAGTTGCCAAAGGAAAGGCTAGCTTTGAGATAATATTTCTTGACTCTATTTAGTGCTGTTGTTACGCTAATGCTGCTTAATCTTCCTGGTTCCTCTTCTGGAAAATGAGAGATACTGTCTTCAAGAGTTGGGAGTATACAGGCTAGAGAGAAGGCTCAATGGTTAAGAGGGTGTGTTGCTCTCCAAGTTCGGCAGCTTCTCCATCGTAACTGCCTATAACTCCAGCTCTGGGGACTCCTACACCCTTTTCTTGCTTCTGAGGGCCCCACACTCACATGTGATTGTGTGCACATACACATACACACACATAATAAAAAGAATTTAAATATAAAAAAGCTTAGGCCAGGCCTAGTTCATGTACATCTTTAATCCAAGCACTTGGGAGGCAGAGACAGGCAGATTTCTGTGAATTTGAGGTTACCATGATCTATATATAACAAGTTTCTGGCCAGCCAAGACTACATGGAAAATGGGGTGGGAGAAGAAGGGGTTGGGAGTATTAATTGAGATTTTAAACTGTACCCATTAAAGAACCTGGCATATGCCAGAAGGTATTATAATTATGAAGTAGACATTAGGCCAAGATCAATATCCACATTAATTTAATACCCATGCATTTTTATAGAATAGTATCTTGTGATAGCATCAGAGTTAAACATTCGCTCAGTTGTGGATTTTACTAGCCCACTTTGTAAGTAAGCTTGTCTTCAGGATGAAGACACATTGGGAGCTGCAGGAAAACAGCGTCCATGATTTCTTCACAAATACCAGAATTTTAGAAGCGTCATTTGATAAGTATGTTTGCAGGAAAACAGTGTGCTTTTGAATGGAGTGCTCTTTAGAGTTTTGGCCATGTTAGTCTCTTCCTTGCTTAATTTGGTTTTGCTCTCTTGTATCTTGGGTTTTCTTTCTACAGCTAACATTTATATTAGGATCTACGGTTTGAGAGACTCCCTTGGCAGTGGTGCCGTGTGTGCTTTGCTGAGCTCAGTTCTCAGCCCCTCTGGTTTACTACAGAACCCCCGTGATCTCCATCTTCCAAGCCTTCTATCACTCTCAGCAGCCCTGGGAAATACCCGTTTTCCATTGTAGTGGCATTTCACTTGTATTTTAATAAAAAAAAACCTTCAATCTGAAGGTCCAAAAGTCAAAACAGCCAGCCACTGACTCTTATCTCTACCTCAGTCCAAAAATGGTGATCCTGTCTCCAGCAATCTCAGAATGAGACTGAGCCTGAGAGCTGTCTCCTCCCGTTTTATAATCCTCTCTAGGACTGGGATTAAAGGTGTGTACCACTACCGCCTGGTTTCTATGGCAAGATAGTGTGTCTACTGGGATTAAAGGTGTGTTATTGTTGCTTGGTCCATAACGCTGGCCAGTGTGACTGTTTTACCTTTCTGATCTCAGGCAAGTTTTATTTATTAAAATACAAGTGAAATGCCACTACATTCCATTGTTCCAGCCTCCCATAAGGTGTAAACCAATTAGTAAAGAACATATTTTCTCAGTGTACCTGAGAAATATGAGTGAGTCTGATGCTTCTTAGCTGTGTGTTCTCCCTAAGCTTTAGTGTCCTCATCTTCAAATGGAAATAACAAAATGCTTATGTCATAGTGTTGTGAGCTTTAGACAAAGGCTCTCAAAACATTTAATGGTGAGCTTAGTATAGAATAAATCTTAGTAATAATGAACACGTATTTCTTATTGTGCTGTGGTTTTAGTAATTCTAGAAAGATTGCTCTTTTAATGGCAACACTTTTATTTTAAAAGCTTTTGAGAATATTTGAAGAGATAAAACCAAAGGACATGATAGTGAGATCAGAGGATGGGGCCATGAGATGGCTCAGTGGCTGAGAGGACCTGGGTTCCATTCCCAGCATCCTCGTGCTCTAGTTCCAGGAGATTTGATGCCCTTGTCTGACCCTCACGGGCAATAGACATGCATGTGGTTGTTGCATATACATACATGCTGGCAGACATTCATATGTATAAAATAAATCTTAAGAAGAAAAGTTTTAGGAAATGCATTATAAGCATGTGTGAGCTTGTCAAAAAGAGTACATTTTTAAAAAGCTTTTCATATAAAATTTAGACTAAATTTTGTTTATATTGGCCTATATTAATTATTTTTCATACATATATGTCATATATTTTTACCAAAGTACCCCATTATCATCTCACTCCTCTCTCATTTATCCCTTTCCTCTACCTAGTTAGTCTTTCTTCTACTTTCATGTTCTGTGAGCACACACACACACACACACACACACACACACACAAGACCAGAAGGATAATGAGTACCCATGTGAGTGGCCGGGATTCTAACCCGGGTCCTCTGAAGACCAGCCTGTTATTGCTAAGCTATCTCTCCAGTCCTAGATACCAACGTTGTAGAAATCAGTTTGTGTGACCAGAAAGCTCAGTCTCCCCATTGATAATGTTCTTTCCCCTCCTGCTTTGGTGTTTTGAATCAGAGGCTTATGTAATTAAGGCTGGCCCTGATTTCCTAATTCTCCTGCCTCCGCATCCTGAGTGCTGGGATTGCAGGTATGTGCTGCCACATGTGACTGCAAATGTACTTTTAAAGAAAACTTCCTTTAGAACTCTTTTTTTCCCTTATGTGCTCCTCGTCTTTCTGAGATTGCAGCAGCATTCCTAAGATAAAGGATCATTTCTTAGGGAGGAAAATGTTAGACTTGTCTTAACAGTTCCGATACAGAATGACACTGACCGAGGGAAGCGTGTCTTTGCTTCCCTGTCGGAGTGCTGAGATGCTTGCCTTGGCTGAGCTTGCTCTTTGGGCACTTTTAACTCTGTCCCTACAGTGGTGTGTTCTTCTTTGGAGAAGGTTCTTTGGGAAGAAGTGATTTCTAACTTATCACTTTATCTTTAAATTTTTATTTCAAAAAACTTGTAGAAGCATTGGCAAAAAAAGAGGCCTGGTGTACACCAACTGCCCACTTGTCAACTTGAACTCATCTGCCCCAGATACAGTGTGATTGACTGGCATCAAGTTTATCACAGTGTGGGAGCACACTTTACTGACTTGAGAATGTAAAGCACTCTGCCATGAGCATGCCTTGGGTAATTTCTGGAAACCCCAAAGTCTGAATTGATTGGAAGATGACAGTGAAGAGCTAGAAGCAGCCGCAGGTGGTTTCTGAGGAACAGGAAGTCTGGTGCAGGGTGGAAGAGTGTGTCATCTGCCCTGTCACTTTGGTGGTGACAGGCTTTGCTCAACGTGGTCCTCTGATCTGATCTTTCTGTTTATTTTTATTAGCTGACTTTTGAGTATTTCCTTCCTTGTTTTAATATGATAGTAAGTAGACATTGCCTATTTAAGCATCAGAACTTAACCTTCATTAGTTGCATGACACACTTTCTGTAATTTCTAATTGCCTATAATAGTAATGAGGAGATTCTAACTCCTCATTGTGTTTAATCTCTTTCTGTTCTCTCCGTGTCTATTTTTAGTTCCTCAGTTCTCCTCTTTTCTTTTCTATTACCAAACCTTCTATTTAACTTTAAACAACACATGCATGCATGCATACATATGCATGCACACATGCACATACACACACACGAATGGTGGGGGTGAGGGAGATGCATTGATAGAAATGGTAATTATGGTAGGAGGTTTCTTTTAAACTGATGACCATGGTTGAATGTGTTGGCAAAGCAGTCAAAATAAGCAGTTGACATAAGACATTTTAATTTTTTATTCTAAAATAAGCTCAGTCATGCATGGGAAATAAGTTATTTTCCCTGCATGTGAAGTTCCTGAGAATGATTATTATTTTTGTTTGTTTAGGGGTTGTTTGCTTGCTTGCAGACAGGGTCTCGTACCCCAGGCAAGCCTCAAACTTCTTTTGTAACAGATGATGACCTGAACCACTGATCCTCCTGCCTCCACCTCCCATGCTGGGGTTATAGGCAGTGTTTCATTCTTTATGCATTCCTGTTACTAAATCTCTTGCACAAGGATGGAATGAACAAAAAGCCTTTGAGAAAAGCTCACATATGTTATTATAGATGATACATTAGGTCAGATTTGTTTTGTGGCAACGAAATGTCTAATTATATTTATTCAGCAAGTCTTTGATTCTTTTCATGTGGGACTTTTTGTTCTCAATACCAAATTATAGCTTAAGAGAATTCTGTCTGCCATCCTTATCTTCTACATAATGTTGGCTATTGCTACATTGTACTATGTATTAAATCACTCTCTCTTGGATATTTACTTTCCCTGTTTATTTTCATGATTAGTATAATCTGCCGATTACCTAGGTAATGTGAATAATAACACTGATAGCCAGGTTGTAGCTGTTGTGTTTCTATCTTTCTAACATGACTGTAAAACTAACTCAGTTTCTTAAGCTTTTGTCAGGGGATTTTAGTAAGACTCGACTATGCATCAGTGTCATTGAATTTTTTTTAAGTATTGTTGAAGCTGGCTTCTTTTTAAATTATGAAATACTTATGGTCAGCCATGCTAATCTTAATGTATGGACTTTTAGTGTAAAACATATTTTAAAACTCACCTGTACAGAACCATAGGGTAATATTTTCATTGTGGTGTTCATGAGGGCTTTTGAAATTTTAAAATAACTTTGAATATTCATTTGTCAGTTACATTAGAAATAATCTGTAATTTTTATTTAAAATACTGACCTTGTTTTGTAGCTACACATATTCTTCTAGCAGTGAATCAAGGCACAAGTGTACTTTCTTGTCTAGGGTAACAGTTTTTCACACCATTTCAAAGAAGAGGATGTATTTAAAATATTATATTTCATTGAGTCTACAATTTCATCAACTATAACATATATGATTAGTTTCTATATCCCTGTGAAGAACATTCTCCACTAAAGAATGGGTGATTGCAGGCTAGAGAAATGGCTTAACAGTTAAGAGCAGTTGCTGTTCTTCCAGAAGATCCAAATTTGATTCTTATCAACCATCTGTAACTCCAGTTCCAGGAGATCAGCATCTCTTCTAGCCTTCGAGGGCACCAGGCACATACATGGTGTACAGATGTCCATATAGACGAAACATCCAGGCATAGAAAAAACCGTGATGGTTGTTTATAAATGCACTCCAGTTTTAGAGATGTTAGTGCAAAAAAACCTTACTGTTGTTACTTGATGAATTATGGTAATGTTACCACTGTAAATTTGTTTCAGGCATTGTGGAATTTCTCTGTTTTTGTTTTTAAGGACAAGGTCTCTCTTTGTAACCCTTTCTGTCCTGGAACTTGCACAGTAGACCAGGCTGGACTCAAACTCAGAGATCCACCTGCCTCTGCATCCCAAGAGCTGGGATTGAAGGCCTAACATAGAAAAAAGTTTAATGATTTATTTTATTTTATGTGCATTCATGTTTTGCCTGCATCTGTGCCTGTGCAAATGTGTCCTGAAACTGGAGTTACAGACAATTGTGAGCTGCCATGTGGGTGCTGGAAATTGACCTCAGGAAGAGCAGCCAGTGCTCTGAGCTGCTGACCAACTTCTCCAGCCCCATAAATATTTCTTAATGTATAACAAAATCAAATTTGTACCTTCAAGCTAAAATTAGTTTATGAGGTAGATTAAATTCTCTAATTTCCAGATGAACAAACCACATGGTATAGAGATTATGTGTTCTCCTAGAATTGTGTGCTCATGAATTATGGTTTCCAGTACACTTACTTACTCTAAGGTATGCAATAATATTGAATAACGGACAATGTCACCTCCCTGTTGTCCACATTCATTTATAATTTGGCCAAGATATTTCTCTGTTACACAGTGCAAATATTTATTGAGATTTTACTTTTGACGTGTGTGTGTGTGTGTGTGTGTGTGGTGTGTGGTCTCATTCTATTGTCCACAGGTTGGCCTGGAGCTTACTTTGTAGCTAGCCCATGATAGTCCCAAACTTGAAAGTATCCTTTTTGTCTCAGTCACTCATGTGTTGAGATTGCAGGTATGAGCCACCAGCAGTTTAGCTTCATTTTTTTTTTTACAGCTGTTGCTATGTCTTGATTTTAGCTGCAGTTTTGAGTGCCGCTACAGTGGTTAATGTTTCTGTAGTGAATCATCTGTGACTCTACTAATGGATGAATTACTCTAATTCTGGAGTGCCTGACTACTCAGAAACTGTATAGGCTGTCATTGGTGGCTTAATGCATGTTTTGAAAGCAGTTCATTTATCTCTGTCTAAACGGGTAAAATGTTTAGGAGCGAATTGAGAGCTGTGAAGTGATCCTGCCAAGGTTTTTGTGTGTCATAGCTTTGGTTTTCTGGTATATTAAAGTCAATATCTGTTTCTTTCACAGGTGGTAGCTAATGCTGTGGCGGCATTGTCTGAGATCAGTGAATCTCACCCAAACAGCAACTTACTTGATCTGAACCCTCAGAATATCAATAAGCTGCTCACAGCCCTAAATGAGTGCACTGAATGGGGACAGATTTTCATCCTGGACTGCCTGTCTAATTACAACCCTAAAGATGACCGGGAAGCCCAGAGGTCAGTCTGTCTTACTGGACATAAGCTCATGGTCTTGCCTGACTGAGTAATGTCTAATGTCTGCTCCTAGTGTAAGAGACTATCAGACTGAGGAAGGCAGAGGATGTAGGGGACATTGCTATCCCCAGCATATTTTCTCACTGGAGTTAGCGACACTGTAAGTGCTAAAGCACATCAAGAAGAATTTAGTTGTTTCTGTTATACTTCTGCCAAAACCTCCATCATATTGTCACCCATCTCCCAATTCCTGGTCATTTGGTAAACAAAAGTAATGTCTGTCCTTGTAATGACATGCTGTCTATGCTGTTAGATTCTTCATACTAGTTACTGAGCTGAATAATAACTATAATTTAGTATTAGGATAAGTATTTTAAAGTCAGCAATACAGATGTGTCTTGCCCTTGTGTAAAGAAGTCTTGCTAGACTACCTTTGGCGCTTTTGAGAACGGCTTGATTGCTCCTCTCAGCCCTTTACCACTTAACAGTTACAGATTACTTTGACTGTCAGAACTTTATTACCAAATGTCATCAACACATAAGTACATTTCAGTTTGCAGGGTTGGAGTTACTACCCATTTTTAAATTGAGCATGTTGTATATATAAGCACTGGTCTAGGCAAAGTACTCCTGAAGAATTGCTGACTCTCCATTAAAGTTGACATATTTTAATTATGGTAGATAAGAACCTTCCTTGCCTGGCTGAAGCTGATTTCCAAGCTACTAGAATGTAAGTTCTCTTCACTTGTCTGGGAAATGACTCCCTCTGAACCTAAGACTGCTGGTAGTTTCTTTCCATCATTGAAAATACAGTTATATTCTGGAGAGAACTTTACCAAGAATTTTGTTTTCTGTTGGCCATTGACATTGCACTCATAAGTTCCCTCAGCAAGTACTTCTTAAGCCTGTGCTAATGTGCTGGGTTCTGTTCTAGGCTGTGAGGAGTCCACAGTGAACAGGCAAAAGTTATGGTCCTCATGCACCATTCACTCTGAGGGGGTAGGAGTTTATACAATGTGGATATTCAGGAACGTAGGTCATAACTCATGACTGCTAACAGAGGTACTAGAAGGATCTAAGAAATGGCAGTGTTTAGAGTAATAGACTATAAAGAGAATGCCTTCCATCTCTATAGTTTTTGTTTGTTTTTAGTCAGAGTCTATGCATATAACCTCGGCTAGCTGCAAACTTGTGACCCTCCTGCCTCGGTATTTGTTTTGCTTGTTGTTTGAGACAGGCTCTCGATATGTAGCCCCGACTGGACTCAAACTTACCGTATAGATCATGGCCTCTAACTCAGAGATTCATCTGCCATTGCTTCCCAAGAGCTGGAATTAAAGCTGTGCATACCACACTTGGCAGGGTTTTATTTTTTTATTTTAATTTTTGGAATTCTACTTTTTAAAATGAGCAATTGAGAAGGTCTCTGTGAAAGGGACTTTTTTTTTTAAGTCTGGAGTCAGCCGTGTGGACATAGAAAGAAGAGAGTAAGCAGGTACTTACCTTGTCTCTAACATTGTAAACAGGCACTCGTGATGTTGCCCAAGAGCTAGCAAGTTAGGTTGATTTCAGAGAACACTACAAGTGTGACTATCAAGATTCTATGGGTCGTCCAAGCATAGGTAGTAGGGGCTAGAAGAAGTTGGGAGAATATATTGTAATAATATTCTAACATTAAAAACCAAACCCAAACAGAACAAAAGCCTCATCTGTTACTGAGTTTTTCTTACTAGCTTGAAAGCAAGAGGCTGTGTAGTTTTATCTGCCAACCCACTTTCTCTTTAAGACACAGGTGATGGCACCTCTCACTGTGCATTTATTTTCAGGACACTTGGTTTGATTTCCTATAGGTTGAGTAGAGATGAGCTGTGAGGCAGGGAGCCCTAGCATTATGTGTGGGAGACAGAGGACTAAAATCCAGAAGGTAACTGGTGTGAGTGCAAGTGTCTGGGGGGTTCCTAGTTCCCTTCTGGTTTGGATATCCCTGTTGTTGGCTTCTCAAGTCTTCTGATGCCCCTGCTCTGCCTGTAGTCTGCTGGGCACGAAGCTTCTGCGGTGTTGGATCCCATTTTGACCTAAGCACGGAGCTTTGACTTTTCTAACTGAATCTTTGATTTCTTGATACTTGGGCCATGGAACTCTGAAGCATAACTTTATGGATGAATTGAGCAAAGGTGCTGTATTTTCCCTTTTTGCCCACAGCATCTGTGAGCGAGTGACTCCTCGACTCTCCCATGCCAACTCTGCGGTGGTGCTTTCAGCGGTGAAAGTCCTAATGAAGTTCCTGGAGCTGTTACCCAAGGACTCCGACTACTATAATATGCTGCTCAAGAAGTTAGCACCTCCCCTTGTCACTCTGCTGTCTGGGGAGCCAGAAGTGCAGTATGTCGCCCTGAGGAACATCAATCTAATTGTCCAGAAAAGGTGGGAAATAGTGGTTTGGTGATTTTAAAATGTTTGTGATCTTGAATTAAGCTTAATATAAATGCCCTATAGACCGACGCTAATCTCTTTTGTTTGTTACTGTGTGGAAGTGAAAATGTTATATAGTAGTAGTACAACTTGCCCAGGAATACAATTTACAGTTACCAGTCTTTCGGTAGTAATTATCTGCTGTTGCAATTCAGGGTTGTTTTGGTTTGTTTGTTTGTTTGTTTTTTGCTTTTGAAAACAGGCTCTCACTGTGTAGATCAGGCTGGCCTCGAACTCACAAAGGTTCCCCTGCCTCTTCCTCCCAAGTGCTGGGAGTAAAGGAGTGTGCCATCACACCCAGCTAGGTTGCTTTCTTAAGTGCTTCCTTTGGATATGCTACCCTTGGAAAGCTGTAGTTGAGGACCAGGTTTTTCTTCCTCAGCAGTTCTCTGTGGTAACATATACCCCTTGTCCTTTAAAAGAACACAAATCAAATACCAAAAGGAATTGGTGGAGAATAGATGGGCTGGGAGTGTAGCTTTGTGCTAGAATGTTTGCCTATAATGTGCTAGACACCCAGCTTTACTGTGCGGAAGTAAAAATGTTATATAGTAGTGCAACTACTATGTGGGGGTGGGGGCACAATAGAGACTTATACAGGACATTTGTGAGTGGTTTTGCCTCCCTCAAGGGGGCAGGCAGAAAGTCTGAGCAGGATATGTCAGTAAATAAGTTCTATTATCTTCCTTTCTTGTGTTGTGTATCACAGGCCTGAAATCTTGAAGCAGGAAATTAAAGTCTTCTTTGTGAAGTACAATGATCCCATCTATGTTAAACTAGAGAAGTTGGACATCATGATTCGTCTTGCATCCCAAGCTAACATTGCGCAGGTCAGACCTTAAGCTGTCTCAAATTTATGCTGGCTTTGAACTTAAGATCTGACATCCAGAAGGCATGAAATTGCTGTTTGAGAATCTTTAAAGGTTATCCACTTGGATATTTGACAGGTTCTGGCAGAGCTGAAGGAATATGCCACTGAGGTCGACGTGGACTTTGTTCGCAAAGCTGTGAGGGCCATTGGACGGTGTGCCATCAAAGTGGAGGTAAGACTCCAGAGGAGTCTAGATCACACAGTATGGGATTTTGAGTGTTCATACTTTAGAGTATGTATATTTTGAAGTTTATCAAAATAATACAGCATACTTAATGAACTGAATAGTTTAATGTTTATGGGTGTTTTGTCTGCCTTATGTGTATGTACCTTGTGTGTGCTAAGTACTTCTCTAAGCCAGAAGAGGGTATTGGACCCCCTGGAACTAGAGTTACAGATGGTTAGTCATGAACCACAATCTGGGTGCTGGGTATCTAACCCAGGTTCTCTGGAAGAGCGGCCATTTTTACTCTTAGCCCCTGAGCCTTCTCAGCCCCAGATTAAAGCCCCTAAAGGGTTCCCCACCAAGCCCAGGCCTCCCTTCCTAGGACCTCCGGTGGCTCTCGGGAAGCAGCCCCAGGTCACCCCTCACCTGTGATGAGCTTGGCAACCTGAGCCACTACAGGCCATGCCCTTGGGATAAACTCTCTCTTTCAAAAACAACGCCCTTGCATGCCCGCCAGGCACTACATCCCCAAATGAAAACAAAAAGCCACTGTCCCTGGTTCTTTCCCTTCTCTACCTAGACATACTTTCCCAATAGTATTGCTTTTAACTTTTTTATTTTGGATTTTCTTTTGCTACATCCATATCCATAAATAGTTTTATTATTTACTGATTTGTTAATTACAATTTTTATCTTTTTAACACACCCCACTCCTCCCCCAAGCATTGGGGGGGGTTGTTGGTTTTACTTATTGAGACAAAGTCTTACTGTGCAGCCCAGGCTAGCTCCAAAGTCACATTCCCTCTCCCTTAGTCTCTCAAATGTATGATTTCAATCATGAGACACAGACACTATGCCTGGCTTTAATTTTTGTGGTCTTTTCCACACCTTTTTTTTGTAATATGTCCTTAGGTGTATTTTGTTTTGGTTTTTAACTTATTTTGATATTACCTATTTATTTTTTACATTTATATGTTTATTGTTTGAGGGGGCAGCATGTGGAAGTCAGAGGACCACTTGTAGGAATTGGTTCTTTCCTTCCAGCATAGGGTTCCTGGAGATCAAACTCAGGTCAGTAGGCCTGGTGGCAAGTGCCCTTATCCGATGATCCATCTTGCTGGCCCTAATACCACACATACCAATTGCTCATTAGACTTACAGACTTTCTCAGAGACTGGACTATATCTTAATGGTTCTATTGATCTCATACCTCCATCTCCTTTAGATGACTAAATCTGGAGGCTTGGTGATATTCACGAGTTTCAGGTGGTGGTGTGTGCTTTTTAATCCTAACAAGAGGCACATAATTTAGTGACCTGTGATAGTACATTGTGATAAATGATAGACTTACCCTTGGATTTGGGGATTTTTCTCACAGTCCTGTCCTCAAAATAAAAATCTATCACAGTACCAGTAAATTTTATCAGTTTGTATTTCATATTCAGTTAGTAAAAGGTAATGGATTAAACACTATTCTAGGATATTTTGAACCATAGATAACTGAAAAGAAAAGAAATGCTATGGACTTTATATTTGTAAAATATTTTGTAAGTCCATACAAAATTTGGTGATTCCTTTTAGGAGGTTTAAAAACACCCTGTGCAGGAGGTCAGAGAAATGACTCAGGGGTTAAGAGTATTGGTTGATCTGTCATGAGATTCGGAGTTTAGATCTTAGCAACCACATCAGGCAGCTGACAAGCTCCTGTAACTCCAGCTTCCAGGGCTCTTCATGAGCACAAGCATGTGTGTGTGCACACAAATGAAGTTTTATCCTCATCACAGTGGCTGCACTGTAAACACTATCAGCTGGCTGCTCAGGCTATAGCCTGGGAGGGAATTCTGTCCACCTAGACAGTGGCTCTGTTGCTGCCCTTAAAAGTAGCTTTGACTAAATTTCTGTGGTTCTAATAAAACTCGAGATTCAAAGGCTAGGGTGAAAACCTGTAAGCTCAGAAATTCCACAGCGCATGCACACACACACACACACACACACACACGGAGGGAGGGAGGGAGGGAGAGAGAGAGAGAGGGAGAGCAGTGAAGAAATCTTTTTTAAAACACCGAAACATCCCATGCATTCTCGTTCACCTGCGAATTCCAGTTAAGGACCTTCTACTTAAGTGTACTCTTTAATTGCCTTTCTTTCCTCAGACCCTGGCTAATTTTTTCCTATTTCTGGTCTTCCAGTTATCTAGGTTAATGTTTACTCATTCAACTGAATTATCTGGGAGATAGAGGTATACCTCAGTGGTAGAGTGCTTGACTAACTTGAGTGAGGCTCTTAGGAGAACACACAAAACCAAATCCAAAACATTTCTCAATTTGTTTTTTAATGAATAAAAGCTCGTATATTTCTAGAATTTCTACTGTTGATATACAATAGGTGATCTTCCTCTAGTATAGCTTTAGCAAATTCAAATGCCTGTTTAATTTAGTGAATGTACTTGTATGTTTCCTTTTTTTTTCTTTTTTGTGTTGAGATAGTGTTATTGGATAGATCATCTGACTTATGTTTTGATGTTTTTCTCCCTAGCAATCAGCAGAACGCTGTGTAAGCACATTGCTTGACCTAATCCAGACCAAAGTAAATTATGTGGTCCAAGAGGCAATTGTTGTCATCAGGGACATCTTCCGCAAATATCCCAACAAGTATGTCAAAATTCTTGTAATCTTCTTTCTCAAATCATTTGGGAAATGTTTAAGTAAGGCACGTTGAAACTGACTAGGTAAGAATTATAATTCTTAATATAACTGGTTATAATAGATACTTTATTAAAAGTCAGGATACATAGGTGTGCAGCTAACAGAGATTAAACTTCTCATTTAGAGATGGCGATGGGGTTTCACGTTGGCCCTGTGTGCTAGGATTGCAGGCATGAGCCTTTGTACCCATTTACTTTTATTATTTTTGTAAAAATGAGTCTCTGCTTGAGTATATACTGTCTCTTGGCAGTTACCATTAAACAAGAAACCTATATATTCCCTGTTGTCTGGACACACTTTGTTTTTGTTAAACAAATGATTGTATACTTTACCCTCTTGGAAGGGTCTTAACATGACACACGAATCATGTGGCCACTGTTTCACAAAAGCAGGACAGTAATAGCCACACTGTTTACTTTGTATGGGACCTGTTACTTTGTGGGAAATGCCAAATTTATTGCAGTGAATTCCCCACCTCTGGCCTCTTGTGCCGTGTTGTAGCTGCCTCCACACAGATACTCAGAACCTGCATTTTCACATTACAGAATTTTCAGATTGAGGATTCTTAGTTTATAAAACAAAAACGATAAAACAAATACTTTGATTCTGAAGATAGGCAGTTCAGAATTTGTATGGGTGTATGTGTTTTGGTTTTTTTTTTTTTTTGAGAAATGTTATTTTTAGAAAGAGGACCACCATCTTTTACTGAATTTCCCAAAAAGAGGAGAGTAAGATTTCTAAACTGTTTCGTTATAGGTTGTTTTTTTTTTTAAAGGGCATATCTCATTATGACTAGTTCTGTAAATAAGGGGTTATGACAGTTTAATTTTAAGAAAAGTCAAAAGCCTGATTTAATGAGTAGGAATGGGACAGATATTTGACCTAGTTATCTAGGTCAAATTCCCACATTAATTTGTTCTATCTTGTCCTATGTTTAAATTACGTTAGCCAGCTGGTCCTGGTGACATAGGTCTATAATGTCAGCTACTCAGGAGGCTAAGCTGAGAAAGAATAAAAAGAAATTATTGAATTTCTTAATAGAAGCAGGTCTTTAGAATGTGTGCAGTAGAACATAAAGATTTCTTTCACGAAAAACAGATGGGAGTTGGGGAGTGTGCTCAGATAAAGCGCTTACTGCATAAACATGAGGACCAGAGTTCTGATCCCTATCACCCATATAAAAGTCAGGCTTACCTGGTGGCCCACTTGTAAACCTAGTGCCAGGAAACAGGATATCTGGGCAAGCTGGCTAACTAGACTAGCTGTATCAGTGAGCTCCGGTTTCAGAAAGAAACCTTGCTTCCATTAAAGTAGAACATTCTGTCAAGCTTCTTTGTGCATGCACGTACACACAAACACACCACACACACACAGAAATAGAATGACAAGTGCAATAGGAGACAGGGTTATGGTTTCCTGTTGTTTTCTAACTCCATCTTCCTAAAAAGAAAGTGAGATTTCTAATGTTTTCTACCATGAAGGCAAAAATGCATACTAGAAAAGCTCTCTATTGTACTTAAAGATTGGTTTTAGACATAAGATAGTAGAATTTTCTTATACCACAGGTTAATTTTTTTTTCCTTGTGAAAGCCTGTCTCATGAACTCTTGTAAAAGTTTAAATCTTAGTTATTGAAATGTAATTGAGCTGAGTACCTTTAGTACTCAGGAGGCAGACAGGTGGATTTCTGTGAGTTCAAGGCCAGTCTGATCTACATAGTGAATTACAGGACATCTAGGGCTATACAGAGACACCCTGCCTTAATAAATAAATAAATAGGAAAGAAAAAAGAAATATAATTGAAGAATGGTGGCTCACAGTCATCTGTAACTCCGCTCCTAAAGGATCCTGTTTCCTCTTCTCTGACCCCTGTGGGTACCAGGGCTGTGGGTGTACACACACATACATACAAGCTAAGCATTCATATACACAAAATAATAATAAAGTAAATCTTTAAAGCAAATTTGAAGATAAGTGTAAGCCATTAATTTCTGACTTACTGCGTTATGCTCACTAAACACCTTTGTAGTTTGGTGATTTGGCTTGCAGTCCCTGGTGATGGTTTTGACTCTAACTTCCACTGTGAAGTACAGTTCTTAGTTTTGTCCTTGGTAACAGTAGTCCATTTGTTGTAACAGGTATGAAAGTATCATTGCCACTCTCTGTGAGAACTTGGACTCCCTGGATGAGCCTGATGCTCGAGCAGCTATGATTTGGATTGTAGGAGAATATGCTGAAAGAATCGATAATGCTGATGAATTACTAGAGAGCTTCCTGGAGGGTTTTCATGATGAAAGTACCCAGGTAAGTTCTCTTCTATTCTGTGTCTACATCTCTTCAGGAAGATAACCGGTGTTAAACATTGAGTCGTTTCTTGTATGCATTTATATGTCATGGTTTCTCTTTCTCAGAGGGGATGACCCTTTTGATCAGTCCTGGTTTCTAGCGTGACAGCTGCAGAGCTTAGACCAGTGGTTTATAGGCGCTAATGCACATTGGAACATTTGGGGGCTCTTTGAAATGCAGGTTGCTGGTCCTCCACCCTCAGAGAGTGAGATGCACCTATGTAGTCTCATTTCTTACGTGCTGCGAGTGATGCTCCAGAAGTGAGCTTCCCTGTGGTGGTTGAGAGCAGTAACCAGATTTTTATTTTCTGTCACCTAAGGATGATTACATATTGTCCTTAGCATTTGATGTTGCTCATTAAAGAACATCATGGTGAGACTTGAAAAGATTCTCTGTGGATGATTAGATTTCTCCCCATCTGTCCCTCCCTCCTATAAAATTAGAGTCAGAGACCTAGAAAAGCAGCCAGACTATTAAGCCTTTCTCTCTGGCATTTCTGCTCATAGCAAATAGAAGTTTGTGTATGTAATCCAATATAATAATTTTAATAGGCGTAATGTTAATAGTAGATCAGCAGGCTCCCTCTAATTGGCTCTAATCTGACATAATTCTGTTTTGGCTCTTATCCCAGTATGGCAAGTGGTTTCATAAATCCTTCAAACTTGTAAGCTTTGGCCAAAGTAAATAATACACAATTTAATCAAGAGCCAGTTTTATGTGTGTACTTTAAAAAATACAGTTGAGGCCTGGCTCAGAGGGTAAAGGTGACTTATGCCAAGCCTCCTGGCAACCTGAGTTTGATCCCTGGAACCCGTGTAAAGGTGGAAGGAGAGAACTGACTATGGAGTTGTCCTCCCCATGTGCACTGTGACCCATGTACTCATACATATTATGCACACACATCATGTACACACAATAATAATACTTTTTTATTTAAAAGAAAGAAAACAGTTGAAAATCTGGCCCAGAAACAAATCATTTTGATACAAAAATACAACTGGAAATAAGAGGCTAGTGAATGTTCAGGTGATTACTTGTTTCAGAGATCCCCTTTGGCCGCTCTTCATTCCATTGGCTGAGCTTCTTCTTTCATCTCTTAAAATCAGTAATTCATAGTTGAGGAAATGAGATGCTGCCTCTCATTTACTTTGTTGATTCTGTTTTTTAGGTGCAGCTCACGCTGCTTACTGCCATAGTGAAGCTGTTTCTCAAGAAGCCATCAGAGACACAGGAACTGGTCCAACAAGTCTTGAGCTTGGCCACACAGGTGAGAGATCTGAGAGCATCTGAAGGGTTGATTTGTGCTACTTCCCATGGTAAGAGTGGACACTTCTTGTCTTATTCAAGGCTGTGTTTGCTGTGGTGAGCTCCACAATGAAGAGCGACTTGGGGAGGAAAGGCTTTCTTCAGCTAACACATCCTGAATCATAGTCCGCTGGGGGAAGCCAAGGCAGGAACTCAAACCTGACAGGAACCTGGAAGCAGGAGCTGATGCATAGTCCATGGAGGGGTACTGCTTATAGGCTTGCTTGTTCCTTATGGCTGCTCAGTCTGCCTCCTTGGAACCCAGGACCACTGACCCAGGATTAGCCTCTTCCACAATGGGCTTCCCTAATTAAGAGAATGTCTTACTTGCCTACAGTCTGATCTTTTGAAGGCATTTCTTTTCTTCTTCTTCTCCTTCCTCCTCCTCCCTCCCCTCCTCTTCCTCCTCCTCCTCCTTTCTTCTTCTTCTTCTTTTTTTTTGCCTTGGCTGACCTGGAACTCATTCTGTAGGTCACACTGGCCTTGAACTACAGGGATCTGCCTGCTTCTGCCTGAGGAGTGCTGGGATTAAAGGCGTGCACCATAACTGCCCTTCACAATTGAGTTTCCCTCTCAGATGACACTAGCTTGTAATAAGTTGAAATAAAACTAGCCAGGAAACTTGCCAGGGCAGGTTTTAATTCTGAAAATATTAAAGTTATGCCTCTTAACAAATTCTGGTACATTATATCCAACTAATGCAGCATTTAGTCCAGCTGACTGGGGCTAGAGAAACAGTTTAGCACTTCCAGGGAGTTTGTTGTTCTCACAGAGAACCTGGGTTTGGTCCACATGGTAGTTTACAACCAACTGTAACTCCAGCTCCATGGGATCCCACACCTCTTCCTATCTATGCAGGTCCCTGCACACATGTGGTGTACATACATACATTCAGACACGCACATACACATATATACACATAAAATAAATTTAAAAATAAAAAATTAGATTGACTTCAGTTTTCATAATTTTGAAAAGTTGATTTAGATTATATATTATTGATTAAAAAACCCTACATATGTGAAAATAACACTGAGTCTGCTATCTTCTAGGTGACTCCTTCAGTTTTCATATGAAATGCTGTGTGCTTTATCTACCTTTTAGAAAGGTCCCTTTCTCTCAGAGATAATGTTAAAATGCTTACACCGTTTGATACTTGAATTATATGATGCTTTTCCTGGTGGTGCACACCTTTAAATCCCAGCACTCAGGAAACAGAGGCAGGTGGATCTCTGTGAGTTCCAGGACAGCCAAGGCTATTACACAGAGAAACCCTATCTCAGACAACAACAACAGCAAACAAACAAAAATACTCTGACAAGCGACATAAGGAAGAAAGGGTTTGTTGTGGCTCACAGTTCTGTCCAATAAGACTGGAAGTCATAGGAACAGGAACATGGGGGAGCTGTTCACATTGTATCTACAGTCGGGAACAAAGAACCATACATGCATGTGTGCTGCTCAGTTCCCTTTCTCTATATCACCAGGATCCCTCTACCCACAATTAAAATGGTTCTTTTATGTGTATCAATTATCATAATGAAGATACTACACCTCCCCTCCCCAGCATACATACAGGTCCATCTCCTAGGTAATTACGTATTCTGTCAAGTTAACAGTTAATCCTGACCATCACATAAGATATTTCTGGTCAGAAGAAAAGAAGTTCAAGTGGATTCTAATTTGGGAATGTGGCCATTGACCTTAGAGGTCAAGTCATAGCCAGACCTGATGGCACAGGCTGTAATCCCAGCTACTGGGGAGGCTGAGTCAGGAGGATAACGAAAAGTTCAAGGTCTGCCTGGGAAACTTAATGAGATTCTGTCTCAGATTTTAAAAAGTTGTTAAAATGCTGGGGAATATAGCCCAGTCATAGCACTGGCCTAGTGTGCACAGGGCCCTATGTTCAAGTGTCAACAGTGGAAAAGAATATCAGGTCACTATCTCAAATCCATAGAAATCAAAATAATTTCTTTTTTATAGTGTAACTAATATGATGATCATCAGTCCATCAGTCTTTCATTGTATATGCAAACAGGCTGCCTTTAACATAATTGTCAATTAAGATGTGTGTCTACACATAGAATGCATTTCAAATATTAACTATTTTTTTGTCATTTTCACCTGTTTCTAATTGGTATATTATCAAAATTTCAGTCCCTTCTATGTTACTTTGCCTAGTTCCGAGCTGTCATTTTCCTGTTACTAATTTTACATCTTAAAGATTCATTTGTAAGTGCTCTTGAAAATATTTTTAATTTTAATTTTTATTATGTGTATTACTATATGTGAACGTTCCTTATGGAGCAGTGTGTATAATATGAAACAAGCTTATGTGATCTGTTGAGACAGACACATCTAATTTGCTAGTAGTGCTGGTTATTGGAGGTGGAGAGTTGAGAGTGGGAAGGGATTGGATAATTGTGAGAGATTTCTTTTTTATTTTATAGCCTTGTAAATCTTGGCATAGCATGATTATAATTTGTTTTTGTTTTTCTTTCCAAGACAAGGTCTCACTATGTAGATCAGGCTGGACTTGAACTCAGAGAAATTGCCTTCTCTGCCTCCCAGGCACTGGGATTAAAGGCATTCACCACCACACTCAACAGAGTATAATTATTTTTAAACCATAAACATGCATAAAATTATTTTAAAATTGCAACAAAGAGTGCTAAATTTGTGTTGCGTTTTTTGAAAGCACATACATTTGTATGTTCTTTAATGATTTGTTGTTGGATCGTGTGGGTTTTTTTGTTGTTTTTGTTTTAGTTAATAGTACCTTTATGAGCATTGTATATAGTCTCTTTTTACTACTATGACTTAGCCAGTTTCTCCATAAGAGATGCATGTAGGTATTTGAATCAAGAAGAAAATTACGGGGCAGAATTGGCTCCACAGTTAAGAGCACTTGCTACTCTTGCAAAGGAACTCAGTACAATTCCCAGCATCCATATGGTGTCTCACAATGTCTGTAATTCCAGTTCCAGGGGATCCACAAGCTTTGCACACATGTGTCCATATAGACAAGTAGACATATAAGTCAAAATTTAAAAAAATTTAAGAATATAAAAAAATAGATGTAAGGTAGAATATATGTTAGAATTATTAGTACTAATATTTATGGCCATTTTATTTAAAAATTTAGAGATGGGGCTTACTGTGTATCTAACTGACCCAGTTCTCAGTATGTACCCTAGGCTGCCCTCAAATTCATGCAATCCTCCTGCCTCAGCGTTCTGGGTACTGGAATTACAGGTGCATGCCTCCACATGTGACTTATGTAACAGTTTCGTTTTTGTTTAAGCTGACACATGAGGGCTGGAGAGATGACTCCGTAGTTGAGAGCACTGACTGCTCTTGCAAAGGACCTGAGTTCATTTCCAAGCACCCACATGGCTGCTTACAGCCGTCTGTAATTCTAGTTCCAGGGGCTCTGATGTCCTCCTCTGTCCTCTGTGGGTATTGCATGCACATGGTGCACTTACATGTACGGTATGTAGGCAGAACACTGGTACAAGTAAAATAAAGTCTTTTTTTAAAAGACTGACACATTTTTATTTGTGTGTGTGTGTGTGTGTGTGTGAGAGAGAGAGAGAGAGAGAGAGAGAGAGAGAGAGAGAGAGAGTAGAAAGAGCACATGTCACACTCTACTTATATAAATCAGTTGACAACTTGTGTGGAGTCACTTCTCTTTCCTCCTGCCATATAGGTCCCAGAGGTTTAACTCAGGTCACAAGGCCTGCATGTACCTTAACCCACTAAGCTATCATGATATACAGAGACCTTAATAGAATAATTAAAATACTATTCTTATTTCCCAAGGCCATTCAACTATTGCTGGATTAAAGTGGCTTTTTTCTTCTCAATTTCCCTTTGAATTTGAGTCTGAACATTAACCCCATCTCAGCGTATGTGTAAGTTCCTTGAAACATTAGACATATAGAATTATAACTATATTATTAGATCCCAGTAAAATATCATTTTGATAGCTAATCTGTGTAAGTCTCTACAGCAGTAAGCCTGGCACTTTAGTGTCTCTGTGGAGACAGATCCATTTGAGTCTCCTTGCCTTTGCTTTGCTTTAGGATTCTGATAATCCTGACCTTCGAGATCGGGGTTATATTTATTGGCGCCTTCTTTCAACTGACCCTGTGACAGCCAAAGAAGTAGTGCTGTCTGAGAAGCCATTGATCTCCGAGGAGACAGACCTCATAGAGCCTACCCTCTTGGATGAGCTCATCTGCCACATTGGTTCTTTGGCCTCTGTGTACCACAAGCCTCCAAATGCTTTTGTGGAAGGGAGTCATGGGATTCATCGCAAGCACTTACCAATTCATCATGGGAGGTAAGCAGGTGAAGTTATTCCATGAGTACTAAGTTGCTGGTTAGGTGCCTTGTCTTCTGCTCTGTGCCTGAAAAGGACCTTGCTATGCCATCTGCAATCTTGCTGCCCTAAAGGGCTTCTTTCCCTCAGTTTCAGCATAGGAGTACAATAAAACTATAGGAAATTATGCTCATACCTTCTGTTTTGATAAGGTTTGAAAGTTGCTTAACTCTAGTAATTTATTAAATACCAGGCCTGAGGAGCTTGCTCAGGTGACAGAGGGAGTTTGGTCCCCAGAATCTATGTAGAAAAACTAGGCATGGTAGTGAGTGCTTGTAGTCGAGCACTGGGGAGGTGAGACAGGAAAGTTCTGGGGCGCACTGGCTAGCCAAACTAATCAAGCTTCCAGAGCTCCTTAACATGGAACACATGCCACATGCACTTAAACAAACACAGACAGATGTGCGTAAATGGAAAGAAAAATAAACAAGGCACCTGAGGGACAACACCCCAGCTTTCCTCTGTCCTCTGTGGGTTGTTGGCACATGCTCACATACACAGAGAAAACCTTAGTAGAGACCATTTCTCTTGTATAAATGACTTAGGTTAAACTACTAATGAAATACTTTTACAGATTTACAATGTATTACAGCTTAGATTCTATATATAGATAAAGCTTTCGGTCACATATGCCTAGTTTGTTTTGTTTCACCAAATTAGTTTAATGAGATCAGTAAAGAAAGTGTGTTAGGAGCAGACCACAGGCAGCATGCAGCTTTTGCTTCCTAACTCCTCAATTTTAAAATCAGAGAAGAGGAATACTAATAAACTCTTTTTGCTTTTGTTTAGAGGGGTGGGTTTTTTTGTTTTTTGAAACAGGGTTTCTCTGTGTAGCCCTGGCTGGCCTGGAACTCACAAGATCCACCTGCCTCTGTCTCTTGAATGCTGGGATTAAAGGTGTGCGCCACCATTGCCCAGCCTGCTTCTGTTTTTTAAGGCAGGGTTTATGTACCCAAGGCTAGCCAAAACTCATTGTTCAGCCTAGAAGCTTAGATTTTCCTGCCATAGTTTGCCATGAAGTTGGGACTGCAGGCCTAGGCAACCAAGTCTGGCTTTATACATAGGTCCTTATCAAAGCCCCCTAGCCATTTGTACTTTATTTTTGTCTTTAAAGACTGATACAAGAAAAATATACCTTGGTATAAGTGGAGATAATGGCTGGGGAATATACTTCTGTGGTAGAGTGCTTGTCTAGCACCTCTGAGGCCCCTAAGTTCAATTCCCAGCACGCCAGCCCATCCAAAAAACAACAGGGGTTGTAGATAAATGTGATTAAATGCTGAAAATGGCATGTGAGAAAGGTCCATCTGTAGTAGGAGGCTGCTTGTTCGATTCCCAGCCGCCCAGATTCCCGAAATAATCACACAGAAACAATATTATTTGCAGTACTGTTTTGCCAATAGCTTAAGCGTATTTCTGGCTAACTCATATCCTGAACTAACCCAACTCTGTTAATCTGTGTATCATCACGTGGCTGTGGCTTACTGGGTCATTAAGTTCCGTCCCACATCTGACTCTGACGTGCTACATGGCTTCTCCCTCCTCTTGCCTCCTTTCTCCCAGCTTTCAGTTTAGTTTTCCCTGCCTAGCTAAGTTCTGCCCTGCTATAGGTTCAAAGCAGTCCTTTATTATTAAACCAATAGTATTCACAGCATACAGAGGGAAATCCCATATCATCCATCCCTAACTCTTCTGCAGCAAAAGTTAGTGATATACTTGTGACATGAAATACAGCAACACTTGAAGGCTTTAGCCTGCTGCCTCTTGTAGTGGTTTAAAAGGTGAGGTCTTTCAGAATCACTCAGAAAAGAGTGAAGTGCTGTCTTCCCAAGTGTGTACTGTGCCCAGTATTTGCCAACTGCCCTAGAAAGGCGATGTGGTAAATAGTTGTCTGATTTGGGACAAGTTAACCTTTTGAGATTATATCTTTGATGACATTTATGCAGCTACTTTACAGGACTTTATAATGGGAAACACTGATATTGATTTTCTTGGATGTAATTTCATTAGCCTTTGTGTTCATGTGTTTCTTAAAAGTTCTGAGATCATCTCCTGTGACTTTTGCCTTTGTCCCTTCATGACATGGCTTTATTGATATTTTTCATCTTAAGTTGTTCTTCTTAGATTGTCTTTTTCTTCAATCTCTGCAGTTCCATGTTGTTAGTTTTCATGTGACAACATCTGATAGAAAAGCCTTAGGGAAGGGGATAGAAGGGCTCCCATGCTTAAGGAACTATAGTAGGGAAGACATGGCACCAGGAGCACTCCACTCAATGCAGTAGGAGTGTGAGGCGGCTGCTCAATCACGAGGCAACTGCTGAATCATTAGGCAGCAGAAGAAACTGTAACTTTTGGCAGCTGGATCCTAATGGTTCAGCAACCATGAAAACAAATGTCGGCATGTTTGTAGAGATTGTCCAGACTGGGTTAATTCAGTTGGGAAGGCCAACCCTAAGAGACAGGATCTGGGGGCCCAGGCTGAATAAAGAGGAGAAGGTAAGCCGAGCACCAGTATTCATTGCTCTGTGTTTCCTGATTGGACAGAGTGTGAGCATCTGTCTCCTGCTCTAGCCACCATGCCCTCCCTACCATGATGAACCACACACTTGAACTATGAGCCAAAACTCTTTCTTAAGTTGTTTTTATCACATACTTTGTCACAGCAATGAGACAAGTGACTAGCACATTTATCTTACTACTGTGTCAAAAATATATGACAGAAACAAGTAGGATTTATTTTGGCCGTGGTCATAGTAGAGAGGGTATGGGCACAGGAACACCCCTATTCATAGCAGTAGGAGTATAAGGCAGCACTTTGTTCTCACAGAAGCGAACAGGATGTCGGGTATGCCTTTGAAAGCTTAACTCTATTGATCTACTTCTGCCAGCCAGGCCCCATCCCCTAAATGACCCCACAGCCTTGAGATGTGTATATAAATTTCTTTCCAAGTTTATTGTCTATGTCTGGCTGCCAGTCGCTTGTCTTTAGTTGACTTTTGAACACCTGTAGTTATTTTTCTTTACACATAACAGAATTAAGCATCTTGAAGTTATGGTTATAGCACGGTTGTAGAATGTGTTCTTAGCATAAGAACACCAGAACAAAAATAGACAAAACCTGAGTGTCTTTTTTTTTTAAATCATCCTTCTGGATCCCCTGTTGGCAGTGTCGCTCATCTTCTCCTTAATACTTGCTTACTGCCATTCTCTTTACTCCTCCATGTTCAAATCTTGTCCAAAGATACTTAAGTTTTTTGTTAACATGTATTTATTTGTTATATATGTGTGTGCACATCTCACGAAGGACAACCTGTGGGAGTCAGTTCTCTTCTTCCACTGTGTGAATTCTTGAGATTGAACTTGATGGCAAGAACCTTTACCTCCTGAGCCATCTCAGCCCTGTTTAATTCTTTAATTGCATATTTAGTGTTTTGTGATTATACCTGTGACGTTTGCTTATTGCTTTTTTGTATCATGGGTGAAGATGGTTTTTCTCATCTCTCCTCTGTGTTTGATTACAGCACTGATGCAGGGGATAGCCCTGTTGGCACCACCACTGCAACCAACCTGGAACAGCCTCAGGTTATCCCCTCTCAAGGTGACCTTCTGGGGGATCTTTTAAATCTTGACCTGGGTCCCCCAGTGAACGTGCCACAAGTGTCCTCCATGCAGATGGGAGCTGTGGACCTTTTAGGAGGAGGACTGGATAGCCTGGTAAGCAGCTCCTTTTCTCTGCTTATTTTTAGTTCTTGGTGAACTAGAGAACTTTATTTGGCTTTCCTTGAAAAGCAGAAATGTCCTTTGTAAAGGACAGAATTATCTATCTTTAGAGAGTTCGTTACCATTCTGTTCATTATTGGGATGGAATATGTCTGCCTGTGTATAGATTTATCATGTTGACCTGCTTATAAATAGAACTTCTGGTATTTAGCCAACCTGTTATTGGGCTATCTTATTAATGCCCTACCAGAGTTCATTATTTTTCCTGCTTCTTAACAAGTTTTCCTTTGGTCCTGAGTATCATTAAAGTGGCTTCATACTGTCACCATCTTTCAGGCCTTTAAACCTCTGCCTTGTTGGGTGTGGTGGTACATACCTATAATCCCATCACTTGGGAGGAGAGGCAGGAGGATCAGGAGTTGAAGGCCAACCTTGGTTACAAAGTGAGTTCGAGGCAAGCCTGAGTTACAGGAGACCCTGCTTCAGCATGCACACACTCTAAAAAAATTTTTAAATACATTCTTTTAAATATTTATTGGTTTGTGCATTTTCCAACTCTGAAATGTTTTAAGGCAGTTATATGAGCATTCTAAATTGTACCTTTATTACAGCTGGAAAAGACTGTTTGACTTTCCCCCTTCCTCCTCCTCACTTCTGCCTTTGTCATACTTCCAATTTAATTAGCTTCCAGGATTCTAATAATAAAAGGCTCCAAAGTCCAGAATGTCTGGGACATGGGCCACCAGTTATTGTTGTACAAGATGGAGAAATTATCAAATGGCAACTGTCAATGTCTGGGGAAAAGCCTAAGAAAATGGTAGGTCACAAGGCTCCGTGCAAATCAGGTACTTAACCTTGGTGGTGTCTGATACTCTGGTGACTATCAGGATGCCTGACAAGTTGATGTATTTCCCAGCAACATTAAAAGGCACACACCATAGGTATCATCACACTTTCAGAGATGATAGAAGCAAAACCACTTACTCTCTTCTGTATATAATGTTGTCTCTTAAGCGTTATGAGGACTGTAGTATCTATGGCTTTTCCATATCACTATAGTTGCATTCAAGTTTTGATTGGCAGAGAATCCATTAAGGTTATAGTCAGACCTCTGTGAGTTGTGCACTGCATCCAGAGTCTAATCACAGACTGTGCAGGGAATTCTAGCTTGTTGTCACATTTAACATCCCTATTGTCTTTCTTTTGAACATGGAATTTGGTCTTGACTAACTATAGAAGAATAGTATTTTATATTCATCCCACATTGCTGTATAGCCTTTTACAACTCAAAGGAGACAGATAATTTAAGTATCATGGAGCTGCCCAAGAAATGAAAATAGCTCTTGTTGTATTGTTGTATCAGCTATAGGTTGAATACTACATCCTCATGTTTATGCTTTAACTTCCTTACTGCTTTCTCTGGAGGGTTACTACATTATGGACTCATTGAACCTAACAGGACAAACAGGGGTTTAGGGATGGAGGTGGAGAAGAGGCCCTGGTTTTGGTGTTTCCAGGCCCACAATTCTAACAGGTGGATAGATACATAGTACATAAAGATAAAACTCATTGTAAGTATTGCTTCAGACAAAAAGGCTATGGGAGAGGAGACAGATTTTCTCTCTGTAACAGCCCTAGCTGTCCTGGAACTAACTCTCTAGACCTAGGTCTAGTTCGAGGCTAGTCTCAAATGCACAGAGATCCACCTGCCTCTGCCTCCTAAGTGCTGGGATTAAAGGTGTGTGCCACCACCACCCAGCTGAGATGGCTAAGTCTTGAAGGGCGAGAACCTGAGTTTGGTTGCCAGCACCTACATCAAAAAACAGGTAATGATGGCACACATTTCTAAGCCCGGTACTCAGAGGCATGGGCAGGTGGATTCCTGGGGCTTGTTGGCCAGCCAACATAGCCTGGTTAGTGAGTGTAAAGGTTCTAAGAACTTGCTTGAGGTTAGGCATAGTGCCCCTTAATCCCAGCACTTAGGAGGCAGAAGTAGATGGTTCTCATTGAGTTTGAGGCAAGCCTAGTCTACATTGGAAATTTCAGGACAGCTAGGGCTATATATAT
>LOEQ01000642.1:226900-238405 GCA_001685075.1 Bramus lutescens | reverse complement strand
ATATATACCTTTTGTCTTCAAAAAAAATGACAGGGTACTTTTCTTAGTCAATTAATTAAATGTATATGGGTGCTTTGTATTTTATGGCTGTGTACCACATGCATGCTTGGTGCCTCAGAGACCGAAAGAGGACATCATGTCCTCTGGAACTAGAGTTACAGATGGTTGTGAGCCATCATGTGAGTACTAACAGCCCTTACTTTTTACTTTGGATCTGTATGTAGTTTAATATATTCTCTCAGAAAACAGAAATTTCTTTTACAAGAGCATCACAAGAGAAGCCCATATCTGTCTGTGTGGAAATGAGTTTCTTTTTTAAAAGAAAGAAAGACAAAAGATTTATTGTGTATACAGTGGTCTGTCTGCATGTATGCCTGTAGGCCAGAAGAGAACACAATTTCATTATAGATGGTTGTGAGCCACCTCTGGAAAAGCAGCCTCTGAGCCATCTCTCCAGCCCGAAAAATAAGTTTCTAAGGCATCAGTGGACTATGATGCTTTAAAAATACCTGTTCAAGTGATCTAAAGAGGAAAATTAATTTCAGTTTTTTGCAATCTGCATAAATAGTGTCATTTCTTAAATGAAACCTTTCCTTATAGTAAGTAACATTTCATAAAACTATTTAATAATGTGTTTAAAGATCTTCCACCAGAGAGATCCAGATTTGTTAGGCTCTGGTAAAACCTATTTGTAGTTTTTGTGTTTGTTTTGGTTAGTCATGTATATGGGGACAGCCTTGGGTGTTGTTCTTTGCTTTCTACCTTGTTTTTGAGGCGGGTTTTTTGTTTTTGACAGGTTTTTTTTTTTTATGTAACCTAAGTTGGTCTCAAATTGACGATCCTCCTGCCTCAATATCCCTACTGTTGAGATTTCAGGCATATGCCACAACAGCATTAGTGTTGGGTATTAACTAAACCTCACTCCATGGAGGTCAGTGGTATGCTACTAGTTAGTTTTACCTGCCAGCTCCTTACCTTTTTATGATTCTCATTCCAGCTGCATAATTAACCCCATCCAGCAATGCTATTTATATATAGCAGTAAAATATCTGCGGAGCAGGATCTTTCCTGAGACAGGGTCTTACTGTGTAGAACAGATTGGCCTTGAACTCAGAGATCTGCAGGCTTCTGCCTCCCAAGTGATGAGGTTAAAGATGTGCACCACTAAACCTGGCCCCAAATGCTCTTTTTTTTTCCTTTTATTTTAAAGTTGTTGGAGCTGTTTTTAACTTTACAGCCAGGATTGAGAGCATCGAGCCAAATAAAATTCTAAGTGGAATTAGGTAGCTGACCTCTTGTGCCAAACAGTGACTTATTCTCCCCCAAAATTGTTTTCTGACAAGCCTCTTTGACACAGCTTACAAAAACAGACATCTCAGGCCAGTGATGACCCAAGTTCAGTCCCTAGAATCCAGGGTGGAAGAAGTAAGCCAAGTTGTCCTTTGATCTATATGCACACATGCATGCACACTTGCACACATGCACACTAATAACAAACAAAATAAATAAAAATGAATATTTTTAAAACTAGACATCTCTGAGTTTACCTTTGTTTTTGTTTTTGTTTTGTTTTGTTTTTCTTCTTTCTATTGGGATTTTAAGTGATTCAGTCTGTCTTGGCTAGAAGTTAAACTTGATCAGATATATTGGAGACTGAAAAAAATGAGGGCATTTTCTATTTGGATTATATACTTTTTTTAGTCAAGATCTCATTCTGTCCCTATCTGGCCTCACCCTTGAACATGCTGAGATCACAGGTGTACATCAGCTTTATTGGCTCATTTTCCTAAAAGTTTCTGTTGACTAGCAGGTATTTTCAGCCTTCCTTTTTTTTTTAGATTCTTCTGATCCTCCAGTTTGTCTTTTTTTTAACCTTCTTTCATCACTATACTTGAGAGATTGTGCTATTTAGTGACCTTTTCCTAGAGCTGTCATGTTCAGGAAATGCTAATTAATTTACCTGAATAAAGTGTTCTCCCATTGATGACAGTGACTCGGAATCTGCAATTCCTACAGCAGACTAGGCTAGAATGCCACTGGATACAGAGGAGCCAAGCCAAGCTCCTGAGGCCTGCTTGGTTTATGTTTTGTTTTAAGAGGGCAGTCACTTTTGAAAAATAGGAGCTCGGGCAGTTTTAGAAATGGAACGCCTGTTTAGCTCAAAATTTGAATCAAACTTAATTCTTCCCTATTCTTGCACTCTCATTGCCACTTCTATTTTTATTGCTCTTCAGCATTCTTCTCTTGTTGCTTCTACTCTACAGATATTTCTTGCTTCTGTTACTGTAAACACAACTGTCGGCTTAATGTGGAGAATTCAAGTAAAATGTAACTAAGTGGTTTGTTTTTAGGGGTAGGCTTAGGTAAGTAGTTATCTTGACTTTTTCATTTCTTTGTATTATAAACCATGTGTATTAATGCCATTGATATCGATCTATAAAACTACCTGTTCTGGGTTAGGTATGATTTTTCTCACCATGCATATCCTGCGTGGTGAGAAAAATTGGTGTAGGGTAGGAGATGACCTGAGATCCATGTGTGTGACTCTTGTCTGTGTTATATCAGGCGTCTGATACCTGTGAGGACTATGAAAGTAACCACTGAATCCCAATTATTTGTTGCCTTTACTTTTAGTCTATCAACAGAGGCCTTGACTAAATTGGTCTTTTGTTCATCCAGGATTCTGCATGTTATTCTATTTAAGTGGTGCTATTGTGTATCAAAAAATCTGAAGAAAACATTATTCCAGGTGTGCTTTATGCTGAGGAAGGATTTCATACTAGAGAAGGATTCTGTCCCTAGCTGGAGCGAGAGCAGGATCTAGGAGAAGCTGTGCTTTTCTAGATTCTAGTGTCTGCTTTTCAAAGCCTCCCACCCACGCTGTTCCTTGCAGTTCTTTACCTTGTGTTTGTTTGTCATGTGCTACTTTATTAATGGTTTTGAGTGCTTAGCCCATGGGAAATTCTCCATAAATTCTAGTTTTGCATTATTGTTTCTCCTTTGCAGTGACTTAAGAACTGGTTTTTTTTTAAGTTTATTGTGTGGAGAGGAGAGATTGTCTTAGGGTTTCTATTACTGTTAAGAGATACCATGCAAGAGAAACATTTAATTGGGGCTGGCTTACAATTTCAGGGGTTTAGTCCATTATCATCATGGCAGGACACATGGCAACATGCAGGCAGACATGGTGCTAGAGAGGTAGCTGAGAGTTCTACATCTTGATCCATGGGCAGCAGAAAGAGACTGTGTGCCACACTGGGTGTCTCTTGAGCATGTGAGACCTCAAAGCCTGTCCTCACAGTGACACACTTTCTCCAAAAAGGCCACACTTCCTAATGTGCCACCCCCTATGGGCCAGACATTCAAAAACATGAGTCTATGGAAGCCTTACTTCTTCAAACCATCACAGAGATCTTTGTAAGTTCTTGACCCATTTTATCCAATACATTTTTCAGAGTGGTTCTGAAACTCGTTTTTGTTGATGCAGAAATTTAATTAAGGGCTAGCCTCAGTTTGCTAGTCGCCTTTGTCACTGTAAGCAGAACCTGAGATAATCCACCTATGATGAGAAAGGGTTTGTGTTGGCTCATCGTTTTGGTGGCTTCAGATAATGAATGTTTAGTCCTATTGCTTTGGGACCTGTGGATGGCTAATCTTGATTGTCATTTTGACTAATTTGGAATTAACTAAAATCCAAGCTTCTGGGTATGTCTGTGAAGGGGTTTCTTAATATGATTATTAGAGGCAGGATGACCCACCCTAAATCTGGGCCACATCATCTAATGTAGCCCACATAAAGTACATGGAAAAAAGAAGCTTTGCTTTCCCCTGCTTGCCTTCACACTTGCCGGCAAGTTCATCCACCCTGTTGGATGGACTTCTTCAAGATACCAATGTAACTGAAAACCAGCCCCTCTTCAGGAATCCTGTAGGACTCCAGTACCAGATTGGGACTGCAGAGACAGGGCCTCCAGTGAGATGGCGCAGGATAGCAATAGTTGATAGACTGCCATCACTTGTTCCATGACTGGGAATTCAAACATGAGAAGGGTTACAGGGGCCCGCCCTATTCAGAGACCAGCATCCTTCTCATAAGGTCCACCCTTTGAACTTATGCTTCTTCCCATACCTCCCCATAGCCTTTGTTTAGACCAGCCTTTAACACATGGACTATATGGGGACACTTACCAAAACCATAACAGGCAATTTAGAAGAAATTTGACAATTGTTTACTGTTAATCCATTTCTAATCTTCAAAATTTATCACTGTTTTGTGATTGCTCTAGTTTGTTTTTAATTGCCATTTTTCTGGAATAGAACTTAAATGTTTTCCATTCAAGATCCTCTTTGCCTAAGAAATTTTTATGCAGCCCTCAGTATATACATAAATAAAATAAGTATACTAAGGGCTGGTGAAATGGCTCAGCTGCTAAGAGCACTGACTGCTCTTCCAGAGGACCTTGGTTCAATTCCCAGCACCCACATGGCAGCTCATAGCTGTATGTAACTCCAATTCCAGGGGATCCGACACCAAAACAAAAACAAACTCTTTGTGTGGGCCACAACATATATTGTCAGGTGGTGGTTGTGCACACCTTTAGTCCAACACTCAAGAGGCAGAGACAGATGGCTCTCTCGAGTTTGAGGACAGCCAGGGTTATACAGAGAAACCCTGTCTTGAAACACCAAGAAAAAAAAAAGAAACAAAAGTATACAAATCAAACATTTTCTGACAATAAATCAGATATTTATTTTAAAAATAATTACTTGGTGTGCATATAATTCAGCATTTAAAAATTTAATTTTATATTTTATATGTATGGTTTGCCATATGCATATAAATACACTGTGTGCAGCATACCTGGTACCTGTAGAGGCCAGAAGAGGGCTGTGGATCTTCTGGAACTGTAGTTATATATAGATGGTTGTAGACAGACATAGAGGTGCAGGAATCCAAACCTGGATCCTTTGGACAATTGTTCCTAACCTCTGAGCCATTTCTCCAGCTCCAATTAAACTGTTTCTTTTTCTTTTTTTTTTTTAAGATTTATTTATTATGTATACAGTGTTCTGTCTGCACATGTGCCTGCATGCCAGAAGAGGGCACCAGATCTCATTATAGTTGGCTGTGAGTTGCTGGGAATTGAACTCAGTACCTCTGGAAGAGCAGCCAGTGCTCTTAACCTCTGAGCCATCTCTCCAACCCCTCACTGTTTCTTAATGATCAAAGCACATCTGCATGTTAATGTGATGGGTATTGTTTATTTTTATATAAAAAGCTACTCTTGGTTGAATATTCGATATTTCAGCTTTAACATTTTTTCAGAGTTAATAATTATATCTTGTAGTTGTTAATGCTCAGAATGCTGTTTTCTCATAAATTCATAGTACAAAAGTGGTAGAAGTATGTTTAGGGCTTCTCTATTGTTGGAAATTCTGTCCTGATTCCAAACCAAAGTTTATTTAATGATTAAAAAAAATAGAACTCAATGCAACAACTCAAAACAGCAATTTTGAAAGTCAGATATTATAACACAATACAGAGATACCCTAATTTGATACTTTTGTGCTAATAAAAAAACAGGTGGGAAAATGTTAAAAGTTTTTGTTTTCCATAATTAATCCATGATGTTTCAATAGCAGCAGCAAACTTTGTACAATTCTAGCAAACAGTAATATTCAGTCTGAGTCGAGTGCTTTGAGCAGTCCTGTTGGCTGTGAAGAAGAGGCATGACAGCAGAGCAGTACAAAGGTCAGATACTGCTTGTTCAGAACTAAAACTTCAGTGAAGTCACATGATGTAACATGGATAGGAAGTGATTCATTGCACATTTGATTTTGAATTAATTTTTAGTCATTGCATGGAAACCTTTACTTTCTCCAAAATTTTTATGACCTTGTATTCAGCTACAAAATTTGTGTTCGAGAGCAAAGTCAGTGGCACCTCACTTTAATTGATGTCCTGTGGAGTATACAGGACAGTGAGTGTGCATTTGAAGCTGCAGGATAAACATAACGATTTATCATTTTGCAGTGTCAGTATTGCTTAACGGTGATTAATGAAAGCACAGGACAAACTGACATCTTAGAACATAGCATGTAAATTACTTGATTGTTTAAGACAAAACATGGGCTGGTTTCTCCCAGACATCTCTGTGCTGCACCTCCTGTGTTCTATGTCATGTGCCTTTATGCTAATGTGTCACTAGGATGTACATGAGCATTGGAGAATTACAGAACTATATTTGTTGGTGAAAAGAGAAAGAATTCAAGGTCTTAAACTCTTTCAGGTGAATACACAAAATCCCACCTTCTCATCTATTTGGCAGTGATTCATGATAAAAACAATAGGTGTCTCTTCTGCTACCAAAATCACACAGACGCTGGGTGAAGCTGAGATAGGAGGGTCATTGGTTTGAGGCCAGCCTAGGCTATAATAGCAAATAAGTGACCGTCCTCATCCACATAGCAACACTCTGTCTCAAACACAAACAAACCATGCAGATAGTGCCATCCTAGCAAGGCATTCAGCCTGGAGAGTTCTTTCCCCCAGTTGGTCCTTCTCATATGTACTCAAGATATTGATTGATGTTAATAGTGTGCTCTGGGCCAATGGACAGTTTATTGGCTTCTGTCCTTTGGTGATTATTTTCTCCAGTAAATAAAATGATTCATTGCAAAGTTGACTCCTAAGAACTGTTGCCAGTAGCTGTACTTACCTGGTCACTAGAACATTAATTTAATAAATGTGTATTGAATGCTTATGATATGTCAGGCTCTATTCCAGGTTAGAGTTGTGAGCAAAGCAATTCTTACAAGCTCCTCCTCTGTTGGGAGGAGAAATGGTGAATTCCTATGTAGAAAGGCAGTAGTGGTGTGAAGAGCAGTGAGGCAGACTATATTTATGCAGCTTCTGTCTGGCTTGAAAGTCCTATCATGGGCTTCAAGGGAACTTTTAAATTTCTTACCAGGAAGTGACTGCTATAGCTCCCTGCTTTCCCCTTTGAGGAAAAGGAGTCTGTGTTCTTAGTCATCGGTTTGTTTCCTGGCTTATCACAGAATCTCCTTGTGTATTTCACTGATTATGTTTTATGATGCTTCTCTGCATAGAGAAACCATATTTGATATTTCAACAGCTGAAAACTATATTTTCCCCTCAACAGGTTTCTTTGTTTGTGATAGGAATCCCTGTGTCTTGTTCTACACCATTCGAGACTCCTGAGGCCCAGAGCTGTTAGCAAACTATAAGGGTTGGTGCTTTCCTTAGAGTCACTTCCCTTCGGTGAGGTCTAGAAAGCATCTAGACTGAAGTGTAGAATGTCTGAGCTTAAAGTCTGTTCCCGTGGTTAAGAAAATAAGCTGTCAGGTACCTAGACAGCTCCATAGTTTTAGAGATAGGTCGATGTGCTCTGGACTGGCCACAAAGCAGGGTCAGGGGGAACCTAACCTGGACCCAGTTGCTAATACTGTGTGGAATTTTTTCCTTTAAATCAGTGGGTGTCTCTGTTAATATTCTTTTGTTATGATTTTCTTTTCCCTTAGAGTTGAGCAGATTTGTTCTTTAATGGAATTTCCTTCTTCAATTCCCTCTTGTGTTACTCTTTTGTAGCAATCCAAGCTGAGCTGATATTCCCCTCTGCTGTTTAGAGCTCATCTGGAGTTCACACGTGGTTCAGACTTTTGACCTTGCTACAGAGCTCATCTAATATGCCTGATTCTGTTCAGCTTGTAGGTCACCATGGAATCATTGCATTTTGTCCAGTTCCTGGATTAGCTCTGTAGTGACCTATTACTGTATAATCCAACATTAACTCCATTCCCCTCATTAAGCATTACTTTAGACATGGTAGAGTGACCACTCTTTGACAGTAGCCAAATGTTAATTCTATTCTCAGTACCATTTAATGGCAGCAAATCCTGTGGTTTAGATTGGGGAATAGGGAATTACACTACTCGTTGAAAGTATCAGTTAAACTCATTGAAAGTTTTCAGCATCTGAAATGTTCTTTTCCATAGCTATACATTCATACTCGTGCCTATGGTCCCAGGATGCAGGAGACTGAGGCAGAAAGATTATCAGTTCAAGACCGTCCTAGGGTGTATATATAGCAAGGCTCAGTTTCAAACAAAACAGAAACCACTCCCCCACCCCCTTTGAAATTGACACCTCTCCTTTTTTTCTATATGCCGATTTAGTTGTCCTGTAGTTGACAACTACATGATTTTTCATGGAGAAAAATCAACCTCAGTAAGGTAATCCTAGGAAACTAGGATGTGAGATGAGGACAGTTTGAAGAGACCCCTAAAGCACTGGACACCTCAGCTAAAGCATAAGAGTGCGGGGCAGTGGTGGTGCCTGCGGGAGGTAGGCAGGCAGAGCTGAGCTCAAGGCCAGTTGGTCAGCCCAAAAAACAAACAAATAAATGACAGTATGACACCTAAGATTGGGACACCTTTCACTCCTGGCTTTCATAGTGAAAGTGGCTCACTGAATAACAGATAGAAACCTGAATTTTATAGGTCCTGGTGTGATTGATTTAGTATAGGATCCTGATAAGTATCAGCTCTCAGAATACTCCCTACTAGACGAACTTCATCCCAGCAGTTGAAGATAACTAATGTCTCATTAAGGCTGATGTATATATAGTAACTTTTCTAGGTATTTTTCTTGTTACCTGCTTCATTGCTTCTGTCCTTGGTGATCTCTCTCTGTTAGTCACTGCCTCTCACCCCTAACATTTGCTGCCACCTTGCCATATTCTCACAGAAGAAGATGACCTCCCTTGGAACCTTTTCTAGTCAAGAAGAAAGATTTAAAAGTCTGAATAAGCTACAATCTAGTTTTTGCTAGTTGAGAAACATTGGGATTTGTGCTTTTACTTTAGTTTGGGTATAGTATAATTAAGTTAACCTTTGTATTTCTGACTGTGTGTCTCATCTTTTGGGGCTTAGGTGTGTCAGATTCTAGATGAATTAATGTATTCTTGATTCTAGGTGGATTGCAGTACAAAAAGGATCATCAGGATTGTTTTATTTTTAAATACATTTATTTATTGTTATGTGTATGGGTATTTTGCCTGCATGTGTGTCTGTGGACCACATGGCATACCTGGAAGAAGGTGTCAGATCCTCTAGGACTGGAATTGTAGACAATTGTGAGCCACCATTTGGGTGCTTGGAATTGAATGCTTATTTTCTGGAAGAACAGCCAGTGCTCTTAACCACTGAACCATCTCTGCAACCCCCTGGATTGTTTCTTCTGTGGTTCCAAATAAAATTGGTCAGTAGCATAGGGAAAGATTGTGTTTAGATCTCTTCCAGCTAATATTCTCATAATATTCAAAGATGAGAATGAAAATCTAAGGGAAGAAAAAAACTAAAATGGGCTAGGCATTGTGATGCACACCTTTAATTACAACATTTGGGAAGCAGAGGCAGGTAGATCTATAATTCAAGGTCAATGTGGTCTACATAATGAGTTCCCGGCCACCAAGAGCTACATAGTGAGACCCTGTCTCAAAACAAGAACTACAAATGGGTTTTGTTTAGTTACTTCTCTCATCACTGGCCCAAAAGCACAGAGTTCATGGCAGCTGTAGTACATGGTAGAAGCTCCTCCATCTTGATAGATCAGGAAGCATAAAACAGAATGGAAATGACTGGGTAGAACCCTCAAGGCCTGTGCCTCCAAGTTTCCATGCCTCCAAACACCCCCAGCAGCTAGGGACTAAATGTGCAAACATGAGCCAGTCAGGGACATTTTGGATCCAAACAACAACAGGCTTTATTTCCTTTAATATAAATATCACCAATAGCTACCTCTTCTCTGTGCTTTTTATTGAATATTTGGAAAAACTATTCTTTTTTAAAATATGTTTCCTTCTCAGCGTATGCCAACCAGTTTGATAAAGAATTCTGTCTTTCAAACTTGGGTTGCAAACCTGGCCAGAGGAGCGAGTGGTTTGGGGAAGGGAGGGTTAGCCTGTTAGGAAGTCATAAGCTATATAGCAGCATTAGGACAAATGGGGTGTTTTGTAGAGCCTCTTCCTCGGATCTTGTTTTTGGTTTCCTTTCCTCTCTTAGAGAGGGTTTCTCTTATCTCCTCATATTCTCATCTCTCACTTTATATAGAAGTTAGCTCTGAAGTCATTTTTAACATCAGAATCTTGTCTGAATCCTAATAATTCTCTACTGTGATATTTTCAACCCTGACTGAATGTATGTTAGAATGAACTAGAACTATTTCACAGTGTCCAGATGACACCTCAGAAAAGTAAATCACCATATCTGACAATGAGACTGGCAGTAGCAGCTTTTAAAGCTTATGTGCGCACACAGATGGTTGATTTGTTTTGTATGTAAGGTTGAGAGTAGTCATGGTTACTGGTGTATAACTAAAGTAGTTATTTACAAGTTTGAATGTTAGTCTCAGAAAACACCATATTTTTATTAACAGGAAAATTAAAAGATGTTTGCAAGTTATATTGCCTTTGCAAGCTTCTTTGGTTCAACTTTTAAAAACAAAAAATATATCTGCCCTGTGTTTTCAGCCTTTGTGGATGCTGTTGAGAAATGACCCATGCCCTTTTTGCTTTTTTAAAAATTCTGTCTTGCCATGCCTTTGAATCTTCTCTTCATCACCTTCTAGGCAGAGGGAGGTTGTTCCTCCAGAATTTCTTTTCTACTTAGTTATCTTACAGGTTTGCATTATGTTTTCTACCTCCTGCCAGTCTGTAAAGCCTTCCCTGATTAATCTGTGCTCCCTTCATTCTTGGCATCTTTCCATGCCTTGCATGCAGTAAATGTTACATATTTATTTGTCTCAATAAATATAATGTCATGCTTTTCAGACATCGTGGTGCCAATATGTGTCATTTTAGAACCAGGGAGAGGCAATATGCAATGTCTTTTCTGTTGGCTTTGGCATCTTTTCAGTTTCTCAGGTTGGTGGTTGCAATGACCTTTTTATTTGGTTAAGTATCTGGCTTCATCCAATGACACCACTGAGTGATCTGTTAGAACCACATTCTGGAAATGTTGGCTTGGCTAAAGCACCTGCTAGAATTATTTTCTATCTTAAATAAAATAAAATTTTGTCATGGGCCTCGCCATTTTTGAGTATAGATTGAATTTTAGGTTTTGACAGCATCATTTTATATACTATTATCATTTCATAAATCATCATTCCCAAATAAAGATGCTGTCTGATTTTGTCTATACCACCCCAACACAATGATTTCTAAATTATCCTCACTAACCAAGAAATACTGCAGTACTTTTAGACTTTTAGTCTGTTTTTAGGAAATACCGCAGTACTTTTAGACTTTTAGTCTGTTTTTAGGACAAACTATTTGGTGGCTCACAGAGGGTTGTAGAGCTAGGAAGGAGGCAAATACAGGACTGCAAACATCACCCCACAAAAGGCTTTAGCTTTGTAAATAGTACCATTAGTGTGTGTGTGTGTGTGAGAGAGAGAGGGGGAGAGAGAGAGAGAGAGAGAGAGAG
>LOEQ01000642.1:212822-223292 GCA_001685075.1 Bramus lutescens | reverse complement strand
AGACAGACAGACAGACAGACAGACAGACAGACAGACAGACAGACAGATAGATGCTAGATAGATAGATAGAAAAGTTATTTAATCTACTCATTATTAGTGTAAAAACTACACTTACGAATGACCAATTAAATAATTTACAGATGTAAAACAGAATATTGAGCCTTTTCTTGTCCCCATTTCTTCATATTACAGTCACTGTTAACTTTGTTTGTATGCTTTCAAAACATAAAGGGAAAACTATGCATATTCCTGTACATTGTATCCTTTGAAAATGCTAGCACCAGGGTTTGCTGCTTTACGTCGTTTTATGATTGTCACATTCTGTTGAGTGGCTATATTCAGTAGATTGATAAATTAGCGTATTAATTATTCTCCCGTTGATGAGCATTTATGTTACTTGTTACTGCCTGGTGCTTCCTTCATTCTTTGTTGTGATGTTGCAGAGAACGTCCTTGTATATCCTGGTGTGCTTTTGTAAGAGTGTTCATTATTTCACATTTAAAACAGACCTTCCCTGTCTGCCCTCCGCTAAGGTGGTGTCGGATTACTGCCAACAAATCATAAAGAATACCAAGTCTCCCATATTCTACCTTACCCCAGGAATCAACTGGTGTTTGTTTTTTTGGGTGGTTTTTTTTGTTTGTTTGTTTTTCTTTTTTCTAATAATTTTTAACCTCATAAATGAAAATATCTTATGTTTATATTTTCTCTTTTCCGTGTGGCTGGGTAAATTATGATTATTTACAACCCATAAACTCTCTAGTTAGGGTCATCACAGCTCATAAACTTTCTACCTTTTTTGAGTAGCATGAATCAGGATTATAGATTCTAGGGCCAAGGATACATAACCAATTATATGGAGAAAAAGCATTTAAGTAACATCTGAGGTGTTAACTGTTTGTCAGAAATGGAAATAGATTTAAATATAACATAACATATGGTCCTTGCCCTTAATAGGGTGCTGGTAATGTTGAAAGTGTCTTGAAAGATTACAGTCATGCTATTTTCATTAGAAGATTCAATTTCTTCCCTTTTAGTCTTTTTTCAAGCCTAACAGAAGCATGGTACTCATCAGAATGGTTTTTACTTGTATAAGCGTTTGGCAGCAGAACTTAAAACAGTAAAATGACCAAGTTGAACAGAAGATAGAAAAAATGTCAATTGCTCATAGACTTTTACTTTAAATTGGCTCATAAATAATTGAGCATGATCTCAAAATTTAAAAAAATACGGCCTTATTCAAAGCCTTTCACACAAACTTCACATTTATTATCTAAAAATCACCATAATTTCCCAAGGGGGTGGATTTCCCTTACATGTTGGGAAAGAAACATCATGGAGGTAAATCTTCTTTCTTGGGCTTTGTGCTGTGTTTCATCAGGTCTGGCTACCTGCAGTAAAGGCTAAAGGCTTGGAGATCTCGGGCACGTTCACTCATCGCCAAGGGCACATCTATATGGAAATGAACTTCACCAACAAAGCTCTGCAGCACATGACGGACTTTGCCATCCAGTTCAACAAGAATAGGTAAGACGTGCATGTCCTAGGTTTGCTGTTGAGGAGTCAAGTGCCTGCTGAACATATAGTTCTTTAAAGAAAAAGCATAATGAAAAAAATGGTAATGTAAAACTGTTCAATGTCCTTAGCCATCAGGGGAAAAGTAGATTAAAACCATTTTTGAGAGTCTGTGTCATCCAGTCAGAATGGCTATCAGGAAAATGACAAGTACTGGCAAAGAAAAGGTACCTACCCTTCATCAGTGCTACTGGGAATAGACACCCATCCATCTGCAACAACAACAACAACAAAAGAAGTATGTTGTTACCTTTCTACTGACCATTTGGGTTATTAAGCTAGTGACATGACATTAATTTTCATATTTTGCTTTACAAAGTGAATATTCCTTGTAATCCTCCTGTCCTAGCCTCCCATGTGCTAGGGTTACTCACAGAGGAGATTCTTAAAATCTTTTTCTGAAAAGATTATGTATGGGAAAATATATATAAAGAGATGCATATCCAATCTGTCCCTCCAAGAGAAGAACATGGCTCACTGAATCAACTAAGCAAAGCTCATGTTGGGCTCACAGGGACTAAAATGGCAAACGTGGGGCCTGCCTGGGTCTGTGCCAGGTCCTCTGTGTATATGTTATAGCTGTTGTTAGCTTGGTGGTTTTGTGGGACTTGTAACAGTAGGAATAGGGGTGTCTCTGACTCTTGCCTGTTCTTGGGACTCTTCCTTCTCTATTGGGTTGCCTTGGCCAACCTCCATATAAGGAGTTTTGTCTTGTCTTACTGTATCTTATTTTGTTGTGTTTGGCTGTTGTCCCTTGGAGGCCTGTTCTTTTCTGAAGGGAAATGCGGGTGGGAGGTGAATCTGGGAGAGAGGGAAAGTGTTGGGGAGCTAGGAGAAGTGGAGAGAAGGGAAACTCTGGTTGGAATATATTTTATAAGAGAAAAATCCATTTTCAGTTTAAAAAAAAACTGTCCCTCCAGCAACATGATACACAAGAGAGTCTTTCAGAATCAGCATCAGCAATAGTTCCTGCCCATGAACATTGTCTCTCTTTTCTTTTTATTATTTTTATTTATTTATTTTTTAATTACATTTTTCATTTCTTTTACATACTAACTGCAGTTTCTCCTTCCTCCTGTCTTCCTGTTCCCCCACCTCCCATCTATCCCCCCCCAATCTACTACTTCTCCATTCAGAAAGGGGCTGGCCTCCCATGGGAGTCAACACAACATGGCATATGAAGTTGAGGCAGGACCAAATTCCTCCCCCTGTATCAAGGCTGGGTGAGGCATCCTGGCCTGGGGAATAGGTTCCCAAAAGCCAGCTCATACACCAGGGACAGGTTCTGATACCACTACTAGGGGCCTCACAAACAGACCAAGCTACACAGTTGTCACTCGCATGCAGTGGGCCTAGGTTGGTCCCATGCAGGCTCCCTAGCTGTCAGTCCAGGGTCTGTGAGCTCCCACTAGCTCAGGTCAGCTGTCTTTCTAATCCATGTAATGGAAATAGTCAGAAACTATGATTATAGCCAGTGTTGGAGGTCAGCAGAGAACACTGTTTCCTGCTGTAGCTTCTATTTAGTTGTCTTAAAAGTTCTTTCACTGTGACTAAGCTATGGAAACCTACAGGTGTGTGACCTCTGCCTCTTGACTGATGCCCGAGTGTCCCTCCTCTCTCTAGTTTTGGTGTCATTCCGAGCACACCCTTGGCCATCCATACTCCACTGATGCCAAACCAGAGCATTGATGTCTCTCTGCCTCTCAACACCTTGGGCCCAGTCATGAAGATGGAACCTCTGAATAACTTGCAGGTCAGAGTTTTCCTTTACTCACAGAGTTTATTAATATCTTGCTGATTTTCCTTTATGTGTAAAATGATCTATCTATAGTTGCTCATTCGCCATTGCTATAATAAAATACCCCTGAACAGAGGAGTATTTAGCTTACAGTTCAGCAGGTATAAGAGCATGGTGTCAACATTTAATCTGCTGAGGGCACTTTGGCTTCCTTTTATCCTGCACAGAATTGTGGTAGATGACATGTGACAGGGAAAAACAGTGAAAGTGAAGGAGAAGCAGAAGCAGTGATTTTTTTTAAAATAAAAACTTACTCTTTCAAAACCTAGACAAGCTCTCACAAGAGCTACTGGAATGTCTTAAAAGGGCCAGCATTTCCAGTGCCCTCACCCCTAGGCCGTTCCCTGTCTCAACTCCAGCATGCTAAAGACCCCATCCTTCCAATAGGAAACCTCCAACCTCTTTCCATATGATAAAGCTGGTAACAAAATAGTTTGAAGTAACACTTTGGTGAAGAGTTTTTATTTTGTTTTAATAAACAAAAACAAGTTATGCTTAGAGTTACTCAACATTTTAAAGTGTTTTTTGAGAGAGTCATTTATCCTAACTTGGCTAAGAATATCTTTGAACTTCCAATTCTCAAGGTTCTACCTCCTCTAAGTGTAGGATTATAGTCATGTAACATCATGCCTGATTTAAAATTTCCAACTCAAGAAACCGGACACATGCATTAACAGTTAAGAGCACTGTCTCCATTTAACAGAGAACCAAGTTCATTCCCTGCACCCACATGCAACTCACAGCTCTCTGTAACTCCAGTTCCAGGGGATATGACACCCTCTTCTGGCCCCTGTAGGTATTGCACATACATGATACACATACATGAATACAGGCAAATACTCATACACATAAAAGTAATAAATCTTTTTTTAAAGAAGACTCCTGGGGGCTGGAGAGATGGCTCAGCCATTAAGAACACTGCTCTTTCAGAGGACCTGAGTTCAATTCCTAGTACCCACATGGCAGCTAACAGTTGTCTGTAACTCCAAGATCTGACACCCTCACACATACATGCAGGCAAAACACCAATGCAAATAAAATAAAAATAAATTATTTAAAAACAGAAGACTCCCACCTGAAGGGAAAATATGTTGATAATTAGCTTACACTTGGTCAGTGGAAAGGAGAAAAGGAAGAAGATGCGCTGTGGCAGGTGTAAGACTTAATGAAGGATATCCCTGCCTGGAAATTGAAACGACAGAATATTTGAATGCGACTAAAATATATTTAACATGGTGAAAAAAAATATTATTAACCATGCACGTTCCAGTCCAGACAGATGGATCGCATTGCATGGTGTTCTAGAAATACCCGTGTAGGATGTGAGTACTGTTGATAAAACAAGCTATTATGTTGCACTTCAACCTAAACAAACATTCTTCAGTAGTGGGACACCAGCACAATTGTCTGCCGGTTCCCTGACTACCTTGTTGCCACAGTGGCTGATTGTTGCTTTTCTTAGCACTAACTAAGAAATTTTTAGAGTAGACAAGTGAGTCAGAATGTAATTTGGCTGAGACTAGAAGAAGAAAACTAGAGTTACTCCGTAGATAGAATTGGCTGTTACTACGAGGAAAGTAATGTGTTAAGGGCGTTTCCAGCTCACAGTCTTCAAGTAACTAACCCAGATATGCATCTGTTCTCTTTTCTTGGAGGCTAACCTCCCATTGGCCCATTAAGCCTCAAGCATGATGTCTAGGACAATTGGCATGCATGCACGAATGCTTCCCTTCAGAAGTAGGAAGGAAGGATATTTGGGTCACAGAAACTAGGGCAAGTGTTTGGTTCCTAAAAGAAAACAAAGGAATTGTTAATTCACTTTCCTATTTGCATTTCTAATTTACTGAATTCCTGATAGGAACCCTCCTAAAAGAAGGTGGATCTTCTTTAATAAGTTATTTTTCACATATCTGCTGTTATAAAAAGCAGTCTGTAAAAGACTGTGTCTAAAGGTTAAACCTGTCACTTGCCTAGCAAACACAACCCACCCCACCCCTAATTCCATCTCTAGTCAACTACTAATTCTCCAAGTTTTCCTCGTGGGCCCTTTTCTCTCAGGGATAGCATAATTGTGACTCTTATTAATTGTCACTTGTCAGTGGTAAAGATAAAACCTTGAAGAGAAAAGCTTTCATCCCCTCTGAACACTGTATCAATGTCTGCTGGGAGATGAGGCAAATTGAAAGCTGGAGTGAGTGAGGGACTGCAGAGTTTAGCTTCCATTCTGCTCTTGTCCTGATGTGAATAAGAAGAATTAAATTTAACTTAAGACTAGACCAAGTAGCCCAAGCTTACTATAGTACTGTCACAAAAGTTTTTCATTAAAATGTTCAATAAACTACCATTTGTTATAGTATGAAATAGTTTAAGTTAAAAAATACCATTTCTTCACCTGTATTTGTGCGTGGTGTGTATAATATGCATACATGTGTGCATGTGGATATGGAAGCCAGTGGTTGGCATCCACCTTGTATTTTGAGATAGGATTCACTTGGAGCTTTTTGATTCAGCTAATCTGGTTGTCTGATGAGCTCCAGCTATCTACTTTCTTTGCTTCCAAAGTGTTTGACTTACAGACACATGCCACCATAGCTGACTTTTTTATGTGGCTACTAAGGATCAAACTCAGATGCTCAGACCTAGATACCAGGTCTTAACCAATTGAGCCATATCTGCTGTTCCCTCTATGTGTGTGTAGATCAGGGGTCAACCCCTGGTGTCATTTTACTCAGGAGAACACTTTTAGGACACAGTCTTTCATTGGCCCAGAGCTCATCAGCAGGCTAATCTAGGAGACCAGCAAGCCCTAGGGATCTGCCTGTCTTTGCCTGTCTTCCCACTGCTGGTATTGAAAGCATTTTACCCCATGCATGTTTGTATTTTAATTGTTTTTGGTCATCAAAACCAGGTCCTCATGCTTGCAAAGTAAGTGCTATACTGACTGAGCTGTCTCCCCAGCCTTGATTACTTCTAAAAGTAGAAAGTCAACAATTGTGCCGCAGATACAGGATGAATCTCTGGTAGAGATCTGAACCTGGAATGATTTTACTGCCATCTAGGGCTGGCTGAAAAGCTTTTGTGAGGTTGAGGATATAATTCAGTGGCAGAGTTCTTGCCTACTGTGTGTAAAACTCTAGGTTTGCTCCACAACAAATCTCTCTGTCTCTCTCTGTCTCTCTCTCTCTCTGTCTCTCTCTCTCTCTCTCTCTCTCTCACACACACACACACACGGCCTCTAAATCCAGCTTATGAATAGCATACAAAGTAAAATTTGCCCTACTGCAGAATTCTTTTGAGTTTATTTATATCAGATAATTATATCCTTAAAAAAGAAAAGATTATTCCCTCTATTTAAATAAAACAAAAACCTTAACAAGTCTCTAAATAATTTTTCTCTAAATGTGTTTGACTCCAAGTGTCATTGTTTCCATTCTTCATGTGTTAGTTGCTTAGGAACATTTTTTCAATATACTCACTGGCAAGTAACTGCTTCTTCAAGTCAGAGCCTGAACAGAGACAAGGGAGTTGTGACATGCCTTAGAGTTCCCATGGCTACATGGCTTCCTTTTTCATGGTGCTGTGCATGAGACTATTGATAGCGTCATTATTTCAGGATACTTTTTAGCAGGGTTATGTAAGTATCACTTAGAGAGTCATTTGGGTAGGACGTGGTGTCTCTAACCTCAGCACCAGTATGGGTTAGGCAAGAGACTTGCAGCAAGTATAAGGCTAGCCTGGGCTACATAGTGACCTTCAGATTAGCTGAATAAATAACTTAAGCTAAAGTGTGAGAATCCATCTCTAAGAAACAAAAACTGATTCTACAGGGAAAATTCAGACCCCAGCCTTCTTTCCCCAGTGTGGCCCCAGTTCTCCATAAAAGCAACCTCTTTTGCCTCTTCTAGTTGATCTTTTTGCTATTTGCTTCTGTAAATAAAACATTGTCTACTGGAACTTCTGGGTTTTAAGAGTTCCCCTCTGCCTTGCTGTTATCATCTGCATGCATTTCCCACATTCCATATTCCTGGTCACCTTGAAATTTGCTTCAGTCAGTGATTACTGTTGTTAAAATACAGTCATGTTGAACCATATAATAAGGTGTGATGTTTTTCCCCACAAAACTTCTTATAAATCAATAAATTAATGTCTTCTTTTATGTTCTTAAGCACAATTCAGTCCAAAGTGTTATGGATGGAGTTGATATTCTCTACCATGTTCTTGTCAGCTTGCCTTTCTTGAAGTCTCTTCTGAAGTTTTAAAGCCTGTCTTCGTACAGACTGCTGCTGTCACCCTGACACCATGCAGCACCACCCTCATCTCCTCCACGGGCTCTCTGCATTTTAGTTTTATTTTCTTGATTTATTTTTTTTCATTTTGATAAAATGAGACTAGGGAAATAAATTTTTGGAGACACCATTTTTTTTAATGAATATGGGTATTTTGCCTGAGTGTGTATCTGTGTGCCATGTGTGTGGTGCCTATGAAGGCCAGAAGAGGTTATTGGATATACTAGAATTTCAGACAGTTTTGAGTCACTATATGGGTGTTGGGAATTGAACCCAGGGCCGCTGGAAGAACAGCCAGTGCTCTTAACCGCCGAGCCATTTCTCCTGCCCTAAGGTTTCACCTGTTGTCTTCACAGTTGTTTAACACTTTTTGTATCAATTCTAGGTTAAGAATCATTTTCTCTCTATTCTGAAGTCTTTATAGTTCTTCATCCTGTTCTCTACCCTGTTCTTCACTAATGAAGTCTTATATAGGTTCCCCATCCTTTCCAGACTACTCCATTTTTGTAAAGCAAACCCCAGACATTGGTATCATTTTATCTGTGTGAATTTTATCATATATCTTCAAAACAAAAACAAAATTCTTTTAAAAAAAAAACCACAGTAGGGTGATAGGGCTAGGAAAACAGCTTAGTGGGTAAAGAAAGCATGAGGACCTGGGCATGACAACAGGTACCAGTAATTCCAGTGATGGGAGGTGATGGGGGCTCTGCGGCATGCTGGCAATACAGTCTAGCCAATCAGTGAGAGAGCCTGTATTAAAAAAATAAGTTGGAACCAGGCAGAGTGATTTGAACTTTAATCTCAGCGCTCAGGAAACAGAGGCAGGTAGAGCTCAGGGCTAACTTGTTCTTCATAAGAGTGCCAGATCAGCCAGGACTATATAGTGAGACCCTGTCTGAAAAAAGTTGGAACATTCTCACTGCCATGACAAAATATATTGACAAACACAAACTTTGGCTCATAGTTTCTGAAGGATATAGCCCACCATGTTGGGAAGGACATGGCAGCAGGCAGGAGCAAGAAGCTGACTTACATTAGAAAGAAGCATAAACAGGAAATGAGGAGGGGCCATACATACAGTCTCAAGGTTCAGTCCTAGTAGCCCACTTCTTCCAGCAAGACTCCACCTCCTAAAAGTTCCACAACTTTCCCACAGTTGCACCAGGAGCTGTGAATATTTAATATTCAAACCACAACAGCTATGATTAAGGAGGACACCCAACATCAGTATCTGGCCTGCACGCACACGTGCGCGCGTACACACACACACACCTACAATAATTATTTTCATATCTTAAAAATATTACCAAGAATTTCTTGACAGCCAAGTATCCATTTAATGTTCAAATTCCTAATTTGTCTTAGTGTCCTGTTTTTTTTTTTCCATTTCTGGGACTCAGACACAGAGCCTTGTACATACTAGGTGACTATTCTACCACTGAGCTGCATCCATAGCCCCTTGTTTTGGTTTTACTGTTGCTATTTATTTAAATTGGAAAAATTTATTGTGAAGGGTAGTTGCTATCTTTGTAGGCTTCTGCCATCTTGTTCATCGTGTTTGGGAGGTGACAGTGTTGGTGATCAAGCTGAGGAACTTGTGGCGTACTAAGTCAGTGTTGTACGGTGAAGCTATAGCCTCAATCCTCTTTAGTTGTACTGCTTAATATATTAGTCATTAGCCTGCATATGATGTAGATGCAAGTTTCTATCCCTCCTGGTCCCACTGCCAAAAAGCCCTCAGTTTACAGTGAAGTTATATAAATTAAAATTGAGTAAACATCTCTATTCCTCTACTCTATATAAAACAGTTGCTAGAATGGGTAGTGCAGAAAGCTCTTCTTTGTAGCCGACCTGTTGTAGGAGAGCCACGTGTTTGTTCTTGGCTGCTCAGCCCTGAAATAACCACACAGAAACTATATTATTTGTAATACTGTTTGGCCAATAGCTTAAGCCTATTTCTGGCTAGCTCTTCTACCCTAAACTAACCCGTCTCCATTAATCTGCGTATCTCCACGTGAATGTGGCTTACTGGCAAAGATTTGGCATGTCTGTCTCTGGCGGCTCTGTGGCTTCTCTCTGCCTCTACCTTCTTTTTCCCAGCATTCAGTTTAGCTTTCCCCGCCTAGCTCTGTTCTACCCTGTCAGGCCAAGCCAGTTTCTTTATTAACCAATTCAGCATACATCACCTCCCTGCCCTTCATCTTTTGTCTTATATTCACCTGACTAGGAGCATGTAGAGATTCTGGAATCTCTGAGTTGATCATTTTGCTCAAATTTGGGTTGGTTCTTAATCTTTACTTTTTCCCCCTGCCTATTACGTTTCTTTTCTCCTAAAATTCTAATGCCTTTTGAAATAATCTCTTAGGTCATTATGGTCTTTGTTGTTGTTGTTTTTAAACCTTGTCCTTTTTCTTAAACTGTCTTGATTCTTTTTTAGATGTCTCTAAATATCCCAAGTGTACCTTAATGACTCTGTCAGGTTTTAGGAAAAGACAAGTCTTAACATTCAGTCTGTAATGCCACTTAACTGGCCAACCCTCAGTGTTTCGTCCTCTCTAAAGGAATTAATCTTCCCATTTTACATGGCTAAGGCCTCAGGTGCTATCTACCAGAATGGGAAAGGAATGGAAATCTAGGTCTATTGATTGCATCATAATCCTCTTTTCTTCTTTAGTTTTTTAAGACATGGTTTCTCTGTGTGTAGCCCTGGCTGTCCTGGAACTCACTCTGTAGACCAGGGTGGCCTAGAAATCTGCCTGCCTCTGCTTCCTAAGTGTTGTGATTAAAGGATACTACCCAACCTCTTTT
>LOEQ01000642.1:196476-208943 GCA_001685075.1 Bramus lutescens | reverse complement strand
ACATACATACATACATACATACATACATACATGCAAGTAAAACACACACACAGTCTCCTCCCAGGCTGCTTAGCTCCTTACCCTGGAAAAGGCCTATAGCTCCCAGTCCCCCTTCCCAGGAGCAGGGCCTGAGGAGGACCTATACCCAGCTAGCTCCACCAAGGCAGGAGAGGTGCTGGACAAGGTCCACATAAGCAAACATGGGGTCCCCATGTGTCTCCCCACCAGGGCACCGAAGTCCCCCTTCTCAGGGCTCAGCCTGATTACGGCCACAGCCTGCCCAATGCTATCCCTGGAGTTCATGAGCTCTCCTGCCTGCCTTATGTTACCCTGAGCTGTAGCCACACTCAGAGGTTCCTTACCTTCCTTTGCCTCCAAGGACAGGGGGTTGTGTTTGCCTACCTTCAGGGAAGGAGCCAGCGCTGCCTTGGCCTTCCTCTGGGCATTTGAGAGGGGCTGAGAAAGCACTGGGTGGGCCTGCAGTGCCCCAGGCCTGGGGGCTGTTTCTAGCCATGAGCTACTATACTATACAGTTCCCATTTTCTCCGTGGCCCTGCTGGACAGGGGGCGGGGGCGGGGGCTTTGGGACCAGGCCACCCCGCCCCGCATTCTGCTCAGGTGTTTCCACGGCTCCTGGCTTAAAACCCCTTTGGTCAAGAGTGTTTGTCGAGTTTAGTTTAGGCTTTTTTTTTTTTTAAAGAAATAGTTTGACTTGCTTCCCTGTTCTTGAAGAGTTCTTAAATATTGGGGTCTGGTGGGTGGGGGCTTGGGATACCCATTGCCCAACACCCTCCTCCCCAGTCACATAGGATCATCACAGTGGGAGAGGTTTCCTTCAGTCCTGCCTGCCTCTGGACACATTCCAAAGGCCTCCTGAAAGGGGGGGCTTCTGGGCACCCCAGTTCCCACTCGTGTGATTCAGCTGTTGGGCACCCAAGGACTAGCCCCTGCAGGGCTGTCACTTCCTTGTTCTTCTCCATGTCCAACCTGGAGGACGGCTCAGACCCCTTAATTGTGAGATGATCCATGGCTTGGCCACCAACCATGCTGGATTCTGTAAGATGAGACCTTGTTTTAGAGTGCGGCATGCAAGCACTTTCATCTCCGTCCTGCCAGCTGGAAAGACCACCACAGACTCCTTTCCCACCAACTGTCAACACCAGGGTTTTATATTCTGTTTTATAAGGACTTAATAGAAGTAAAAAAAAAACTCACTCACACACATAGAATAAAAATAATATTTTTTTTAGTTATCATGTGGAGAACTGACCTGTCTCTGCCTGTGAAATTATTGGTGGCTATTTTTGGCACCAATACTATATAAAGGAATTCTACTGAATGCTAACTAACTAGAGTAAGAAAAAAGTGAGGGTTTGTAATAATGGTGTTTAGATAGCCACTGGGTTGATCAGCATAGTATCACAGGTTAGTCATATTTTGACAGAAAGAGGTCACATCTACACTGTAAGTTCCTGTTGTGCTTTCTTGCCGTAAAACTTTTTTTTTTAATGAGTACAGTGGGACTGGCTATATAGATCATTGGAGCACAAGGCCACAGGGGTGTGGAGGGATGCTACCTGGAACAAGAGCAGAGCCATGTATCTTGACATCATTTTCTCTTGACCCTGAAGTTCCTTGTAAGGCACGAATCTCATAGAAATGAACCTGCTGTGGCGAAAGTTCTGTGCAGAAACCCTTTGAGCTCACATTCCCAGACAGAAAGAATGGTGCATTTATAATTTCCTAAGCTGAGAAGCTGAAGTCCTAACGGTAGCCTACAGGACTTTACATGTCCTAACCATGTCCTTCTCTCTTCGTACCTCATTGACTCCATCTGTCTCTCCGCCCCTTTCTCTGCTGTAGGGCTGGCAGTAGGTCCTCTTTTAGATTGGCCATTTCTCCTCTGGAGTGTGCCCTCCCAATGGCTTATTTAGTTCTTTCAGGCCTCTGTGTAGCAAGCTTTCTAGTTGTACTATCTTTGGACCACCAACCTGCAAATAATGACCCAGAGACTTAGTAATTATGAAAGCTTGGCCTTAGCTTGGGCTTTTTCCCAACTAGCTTTTATAACTTAATTAATCTACATTCTACCATGTGTCTCTTCTAAGTATGGCACAACCGACTTGCTCCCAGTCTGCTGGTGAAGTCATACGCCTCTCTTCTTCCCAGCTTTCTCTCCTAGGAAATCCTACCTGTTCTCTCCTGCCTAACTATTGGTCATTCAGCTCTTTAGTAAACCAATCACAGTGACACCGCTTCGCATAGTGTACACAAATATTCGACAACACCTCTTCTAAAACAGAATCTTTTTAAGGTCTCACTGCACCCTTTTTTCTTCCGATGCTACTTGCCACATTTTCAATATATTTTCACCCATACTTACTTCCCCACTCTGACAAGAGCAAACTGTTGAAAAGTAGCAGTTATTGCCCCCCCATTCCTAATACCTCAGTGCCTAGAATAGTACCAAATAACACCATAAGTGGATAGTTACTATTTGTTATTGGATAAGCCTATTTTTCCATTTATAAACATCAGATTCCTCTAACTCTTCTTTTTAACTCATTTTACATACCAACCATAGTTCCCCCTCACTCCCCTCCATCTCACCTTTCCTCCCACCCCCCATCCACTCCTCAGAGAGAGTAAAACCTCCTATGGGGAGTCAAGTTAGCCTGGCATATCAAGTTGAGGTAGGACCAAGTCCCTCCCCACTGCAACAAGGCTGAACAAAGCATCCCACCATAGGGAATGGGCTCCAAAAAGCCAATTTATGCATCACGAAGAAATCCTGGTCCCACTGCCAGGGTCCCACAAACAGACCCAAGCCACAATTGTCACCTACATTCCGAGGACCTGATTCGGCCCCAGGCAGGCTCCCCAGCTGTCAGTCCAGAGTCCATGAGCTCCTACTAGCTTGGATCAGCTGTCTATGTGGATTTCTTCATCATGATCTTGCCCCAACCGCCCCCCCCCACATTGGTATAATCCTTCCTTTCCCTCTCTTTGACTGGACTCCAGAAGCTCTTCATCTGCTCCTGTCAGTTCCTGGATGAGGGTTCTATGATGACAATTAGGGTAGTCACCAATCTGATTACACAAGAAGGCCGGTTCAGTCGCCCTCTCCACTCTTGCTGGGAGTCTTAGCTGGGGTCATCCTTGTGGATTCTTTGGAATTTTCCTAGCACCAGGTTTCCCCCTAATATCATAATGGTTCCCTCTGTCAAGAGATCTTTTTCATTTCCCTCCCTCTCCATCCCTCCCCTAACTCAACCATCCTGTGAATTCAACCATCCTGTTCTCACCCTCTTTCCCCTCCCCTCTTCCCCCACCTCCAGTTTACCCAGGAGATCTTATCTATTTTCCCTTCCTAGGGTACCGTGCCTGTCTCTCTTAGGGTCCTCCTTGTTAGCTAGCTTCTCTGGGGCTATGGATTATAGCCTGTTTATCCTTTGCTTTACATCTGATATCCATTTATGAGTGAATACATACCATATTTGTCTTTCTGGGTCTGGGTTACCCCACTCAGGATGATTTTTTTCTAGTCCCATCCATTTGCCTGCAGATTTCATGGTGTCATTGATTTTTACCTCTGAATAATACTCCATTGTATAAATGTACCACATTTTCTTTATCTATTCTTCAGTTTAGGAGCATCTAGGTTGTTTCCAGGCTCTGACTATTATCAGTAATGCTGCTATGAACATAGTTGAGCAAGTATCCTTGTGGTATGTTTGAGTATTCTTTGGGCATATGCCCAAAAGTGGTATAGCTGGGTCTTGAGGTAGATTGAGTTCCAGTTTTCTGGGAAACCACCATACTGATTTCCAAAGTAGCTATACAAGTTTTAACTCCCACCAGCAGTGGAGGAGTGTTCCTCTTACTCCACATCCTCTCCAACATAAGCTGTAATCAGTATATTTGATCTTAGCCTTTCTGACAGGTATTAGATGATATCTCAGAGTCATTTTGAGTTGCATTTCCCTGATGACTAACGATGTTGAGCAATTCCTTAATTGTCTTTTGGTCATTTGAGATTCTTCTGTTGAGAATTCTCTGTTTAGATCTGTGCCCCATTTTTTAATTGGATTATTTGGTATTTTGCTGTCTGGTTTCTTGAGTTCTTTATTTATTTTGGAGATCAGTCCTCTGTCAGATTGGGGTTATTAAAGATCTTTTCCCATTCTGTAGGCTGTCGTTTTGTCTTATTGACCGTGTCCCTTGCTTTACAGAAGCTTCTCAGTTTCAGGAGGTCCCATTTATTAATCATTGCTGTCAGTGTCTGTGCTACTGACATTATATTTAGGAAGTTGTCTCCTGTGCCAATGCATTCAAGGCCACTTCCCACTTTCCCTTCTATCAGGTTCAGTGTACCTGGGTTTATGTTGAGGTCTTTGATCCACTTGGACTTGAGTTTTGTGGGTGACAATAGGTATGGATCTATTTGTATTCTTCTCCATGTCAACATCCATTTATGCCAGCACCATTTGTTGAAGATGCTTTCTTTTTTCTATTGTACAGTTTTGGCTTCTTTGTGAAAATCGGGTGTTTATAGTTGTGTGGATTAATGTCAGGGTCTTCTGTTCGATTCCATTGATCCTCATGTCTGTTTTTATGCCAGTACCAAGCTGTTTTTATTACTGTAGCTCTATAGTAGAACTTGAAGTGAGGGATTGTGATGCCTCTGGAAGTTCCTTTATTGTACAGGATTGTTTTGACTATCCTGGGTTTTTGTTTTTCCATATGAAGTTAAAATCTTTTGCCTTTTATTAGGGACATTTTGAGATAATAATTATACCCTGTGACATTGAGTATTGTTCTTTTGAGGTCTGTGAAGAATTGTGTTGTGATTTTGATGGGGATTGCTTTGAGATTCTTCTAGTTCTTAACCAATATCCAGCAAGACCAGCTCTTCATCTTAGTAAGGTTTCCCTTACTATAACCTCTGCCTACTGTTGCTCAGGGTCTGAGCATTTTCCTGGGTGGGGGTGATCTGGAGCCTAAATTTCATCTCAGATCTGCAATCACAGATTCATTTCCATGGGAGAGAATGGGAAAGGAACTGTTGCTTTAAGGCATATTAATACATCCCGAGATTGGAGATGAGGAGACAAATAGGCTGTCTTTTAACATTTGTATAATTTTATGTCATTAACCTGTGCCTGTACTTCTTAAGAATAAAATCAAACTGCCAGCCCTAAATTATTCAACTGTGTCCTAAGAGCCTAAGACTACTTTTATTAGTATTTCTATAGTAAATTTTAAAGCTCAAGCTCAGAGTAAATGAAAAAGTTGAGGAATGCTCTCAAAGTGCCTAAGGGAAACCAAAATCATTTAGATACCTGACAGGAAATATAGCTGAACAAGACATTTTCACTGAGTCCAGAAGGCAAATTGCTTGCCTTTCCATAACCCCAATAAATGCAGAGATGTATTTAAGAGAGACACATAGGCGAAGAGGTGGGGGAGCTTGAATAGAAAGGGTAAACTGGGCATGGCCACTCATACTTGCAGTCCCAACACTCAGGAGGCTGAAGCAAGAGGACCGTTGAGAGTCTAGCCTGGACTACTTACTCAAACCCCAGCATTGAAACCAGATAAAAATAAAAGGACATGATTGTTCATTTTATCTGGTCATTCTTTTATCTACTTTAAGGTTTTGGTTTGTTTTTAAAGATTTCACAGCTAGGCATGGTGCCGCACACCTTTAATCCCAGCATTCAGGAGGCAGAGGCAGGTGGATCACCATGAGTTTGAAATCCATCTGGTCTACATAGTGAGTTCCAGGTCAGTTAGGGCTGCAAAAGAAGAGAAAACAGTTTCTTCAGATAATGATCAGCCTAGCATTTGCCTTTAAAAGAAAAATTCTGACCCAGGTTTTCTTTACATGTAATCTAGAAATCTATATTGGTGGAAATAGGTGTGATTATGAATTAAGAGATAAGAGGTACAGAAATTGGAATTTCTAAACTGAACTGGACTTTGGGAGCAAATTGTCACCTGGCTGTTCTTGCACTGAATATTGTGCCGGGATCTTGAGGGTGTGAGTTTAGCCTGTTCTCTGCAGTTCAGAGAGCTTCTGTAATGACTGTAGGTAGGCTACTTGGATCTGGTTTAAATTTAAACTACAGTAAGAGTTGCAGAGCTTGGGTGGAAACAGCATTACAGTGATTGATAGTGCTGTGCCCCTTCAGAAAGCCAGTGTTCGGTTTCCAGCACCCTGTTCCGGGCCATACAGGCACCAGTATGTGTGTGCACATATGCACATCAGTAAAAATTAAAGATAAATCTTTAAACATTGCAGAGCTTGATTTCACTAGTCCTAATGCTGCTGTGCTTTGGGCTTCTCCCATAGATGGCCTTGTGTGCCTCTGCCCAAATCAGAATTGTGACAGTTTAGTCTCGTGGAAACCAGTGTCTATCTCATTGATACCAATGTCTATCTACTTTACAACCATAATCTTCTCTTTGGTATTTTGGAATTTAGACTATATACATTCTAACCCATGGTTTAAATGACTTGAGTTTCTTTGAGAATAGATTAGATAACTCTCATGGCAGAATAAGGATTACATGAGTCCCTGTTCTTAAAACAAGGCCTACAAAAGAGATTGGCTCCTAGGAATTTCTTGTATTTTTAAATGTCAGAAATAATTTGTCCTACTTGAGGATTTTGAGTTTTAGGAGTCATGGGGAGATGTCCATTCAAAGCTTCTATTTCTGTCAAAACTACAAGTGCTGCAGTGCGTGTTGTTGCCATGGGGCTTTAACCTAGGACCTGGAACCTCTACGTCTGTCAGGAGAGGAAGCTGCCGTGCTTTCCCTTCATAGGGTTCCCGTTCACATCCTCTTGACAGTGGATAATAGCCAGCGACTCCCGAGCGTCAACAGGTAGAACCTTTAACAGGGTACCCAGCAAGTTGGTACAGTCTGAGCGCTACTCAACTCACATGAATTCTGACCTATTGGATGATGACAGAACGAATACAGAAAGAGGATTGTTTACAGCTCATCACTGGGTTAAAGAGTAACTACCATGCCGCAGAAAATACATTGATCTTTTCTGTGAGAATTTTGACTATTTCTGCTACATTTGTTGTGCCCAGACATTGTCAGCAGTTGCAGATAGCTCTGCTTTTTCAGGATTCTCTGAGGATTCCTCCATAATTCATTGATCAACAGGCTTTGAGGTGGAAGATAACATTTAAACTGAAGGAAGAAGACAGTTTGGGCATTGACTAGGAATGAAGAAAGCTGAAGGACAGGTGAACTCTTACAGCTAACAGAAAAGGCCATTTCTGCCTGAGTTTCAGATGACATATATCACACTTAGAATCTGTGCCAATAAAAGCCTGTCATTGGGAGCCATTCCCCTCGGATCTGTTGACTAGGTTGTGTGGCACTTTAAAAACACATCTGAATCATCAGTCCTCGGAGTACTGGAGATGGTTGGCGTCACTGCTGGGTCCTAACTTGGACCAGTCTGCAAATAATCTTTCCAAATGCTAAATGGAGAAAGGGAGTAAAAAGAAAAAATATTCTTCAGAGACTTGGAAAGGTCACATGTGACGTCATGAAGAGTGAATGAGATAATCTCAGAGGTGAGCCCTGAATGGCTCCACTGGGTCCTGTGGTAGTGGTGCCTCCTTTGGTAACCTGTGGTGAGAGGTATCATAAGAGGCCCCATTTGCAAGAGTTCAGGCTGGGTTCATTTTAGACCTTTTTATAGTACTTTTAAATACACTGAACACAGTTAGAATATTAATTTAGGCTGCTTGTCTCCAGCTGTGCCACCATAAAGAGGCTGCAGCTACTGCAGCAGGCCTCCTGTGCAATGGAAAGAAAGTAATTGCTGGGTGCAGGCTGACGCTGACAGGCTACTCTTTCCCCAGCAGGCCCTGAAAAAGTACCTTTAAAAAAGCATTATTATGGCTAGTAAGCATTTTTAGCTCACTTTTGTGTTTCAAAGTGCCTCATAATAATCATTTCTATTTGTTTTTCCTGTTGATGTCCCTAGGAAGGAAGCAGGTTCATATTGTTATGGCCACATGTTGCATATGGTGTGTATACCAGAGGAAGGCAAGCCTCTCCTTGTACCATCTGTGGCCTGCTTTGGGCAGCCTCAGAGCCATAGCTGAAGTGGGCGTTCTGTTCCTTTGCTCACTGAACCCATTTTTTAAAACCATTTTTTATTGGGAATGTGAATATTGTGAGCTTTATGCTCTTTTTAACTACAGTTTACATAAGAAATATATTTTATACCATGCATTTACACAGGTGAAATTGGAGATTAAATATTACTTACTGTTTATGAGCTGCGTTGCACAGTGATATTCTCTGTTTTGCTTATTTTTTTAAGGCATGGCCTTGCTATGGAAGTCCAAGCTAGCCTCCTGCCTGTGATCCTTCTGATCCCACCCCTTGGAGACTGGGATTACAGGCATGTTCCATATGTCTGGCTGCTTTGTATATTTTTAATATAAAAATAGAGTGTGTGTGTGTGTGTGTGTGTGTGTTTCAAGACAAGATGTCTCTGTGTAACAGTCCTGGGACACTTAGACCAAGCTGGCCTTGAACTCACAAAGATCCACTAAGTCTATCTCCTGAGTGCTGGGATTAAAGGCATCTACTCCACACTCATGTGGGTACTGAGAATCCTGTAGTAAACAAAAGACAAAAATTCCTTCATATAATTCATGTTTTACTGCAAGAGGTACAATCAAGCCAGCAAATAAATGTTAAAAAGAAAACTGAAAAGCATGTGGGACAGGAAAGAGGACAGTGAAAAAAATAATGGGATTGGAGGGCTGATCTGTTACTGTCATCATACGTGGTCTGGAAGACCCATCTGCCTGAGAAGATCAGCTGTGATTAACACAGAGCCCTGAGGAAGTAGTGAACCATACAGATGTCTGGAGGAAGAAACAGCAAGTGTAAAAGCAGGAAGTTGGAAGCTGCGGGCTGGGCTGTGTGAAAAGAACAGGCCATGTGTCTGGAAGTGCAAGGGGGAACCGTCACAGGGTTAATGGGACCAGATTATAGCAGTTGTATTCTGAATGAGATGGAAAGCCATTGAAAGTTTGAGTAGAAAAGCACTTGCCAGCCTTCCTACTCTTTAAGATTCTTCTGGCTACCGCATGGGGAATAAACTAGGGAGGCTGAGTGTTGTAAAGGGGAGTTGCAGACGGATGAGTGGAAGCAAGTGCAGAAATAGGAAGATGCTGAAAGGTTCTCTGTGTTCCATTTGTTGAGTTTGAAATGACAGCTGGGCTGGAGAGAGCTCAGTGGTAAAGAGTGCAGACCCTCATTTGGTTCCCAGCGTTCATGTCAGGTAGCTCACAAGCTCCTGTAACTCCAGTTCTAGGGAATCAATGCCTCTGGCCACCATGGGCACCCACACAAATGTGCATAAAACCGCACCCAGACACACATAACTACATAATAGTTTAAATTGTCCATTAAAACAATGATTGTAAGAAGGTGGGCTTAATAGTGATCCCAGCACTTGGGTGGCAGAGGTAAGAGGACATAGCAAGCTCCAGGCTAGCCTGGGCTACATAATTAGACCCATTATCTTATAAAAATCTTTTTTGCTTCTTAAGTTGTAATAGTTTATGCCTGTCTCTCCAGGAGTCAGAGGTAGAGGGATCAGGAGTTGAGGATTCAGTCTGAGCCATACAGCAAGATTCTGTGTTTAAAACAATGCAGGCCTGGGTGTTGCTCAGTCTTAGAGCACTTGCCTAGCATGCAGAGGGCCCTTAGATTCAACATCCAGCATCCTAAAGCAAAGGAAATGAGAGAGGAAAAAGGAGAGGCTAGGTTCTGGGAGAGAGCTCAGCAGATACTTGTTGAGTACTTGTTGCTCTTGAAGAGGCCTGAGGTTCCATTCCCAGCACTCACATAATGACTCGCAGCCATTTGTAACTTCAGTTCCAGGCAGTCCAACTCCCTCTTTTGAACTTCTGCAGGCACCAGATGTTCACATGGTGTACAGACATGCATGCAGGTGAAGCACCCATACACGTGAGATTATCTCAAAGAAGGGGGCTGGTTCTGTTTATAAAGGATGGTTGACATATCCATGGAGCATCCAGCATGCTTTTTTGTTTGGTTGGTTTTGTTTTTGTTTTTTCAGACATGGGCTCACTATATATCCTTGGCACCTAGAAGTCACTCTGTAGACCAGGCTGCTCTCAGATTCACAGAGATCTTTCTGCCTCTGCCTCCCAGGTACTGGAATCAAAGGTGTGTGACACCACTGTCGGGAGTATCTAGCATTCTTTAGGGTGCAGTCTACTACCTTAAGTGCTAGACAATGCTTAAGCTCTGATCCCAAACTGAAAGGACCATCTCTCCCCCAACCCTGGGCCTCATTGAGAGTCTGTGTTCCTGAGGTCTTACTGATGTTTTTGTTACACATGGGAGTGTTAGGAATGAAGTGCAAAGGAGGGAAACAACTGAGCAAACCAGGGTGCTGGTCCATTTGTGTAATGTCCTTTCCTTCATTTCATCCAACAAACAGTGATGGAACCAGGCTGTGTGCTGGTGAAAGTGAGATGCCCAGCGCTCTCAGCTTGCTGTCTCAGCAGTGGCCCTACGTAAATGAGCATACATTCTTCACTGCAATAGTAGTGTGTATACTAGGCACTATGAGGGGCTGAGGACTTCCTGAAAATTTAAGACTGAACTGAGACTTACAGTTAGATAAGTTAGACAGAGCTTAAGGAAAAGGATGTATTGGGCAGAGAGAAGAGCACATGAAAGTGCAGAGCTGTGACTTTCAGTACTGGGGACAAGAAGTAATTTGGATATGGTCGAAGTGAAGGAAATAGCCCAGAAAGGTAAACAAGAGGTGGATCCGTGGGAGTATTGAGCCCTGAAATGAATGCAGTTCTACCTAATAGTAAAAGTTTGAAAACTGCAGAAGTACAGATTTTTTAAAACTAAGATTAAAACATTTCCCCCGCAAATAACTTGTGTAGTTGCTCCTAAAAGATGGTCTCTTACCAAGTCACAGTAAAATCTTGCTTGGCTTAAGCAAACAGTTTGTCAGTAAGCTCTTTAAAACTATCTGATCCCTATGTAGCATAATAGTAATACTAAAATCTTGGACAATCCATTGTGGTTATCCTTAGGTTATCCTTAGTTATTTAAAAAAAACTCAAAAAATCAAAACAGGAGATAAGGTAGTGAAAGTTGTAGCTCGAACTCCAATGGGTCTTAATAATAAAAACCCAGAGTCCGATATTAGGGTGTGAAAGCTGAGAGATCAGAGAAGCAGAACAGCCAACCACTGGAGAGACCTTTTACCTCTACCGCATCCTCAGACCAAAGGGGCGATCCTGTCCTCAGATTGCATCCTCAGATGGCAACTGTCTCCACCAAACCTCAGACTACATCTGAGCTTCTGTCTCCTCCCACCTTATATTCCTCTTTCCACCCAGTCATATCACTCCAGTCTCAACCTCCCTAGTGCTGGGGTTAAAGGTGTGGGATCCCAAGTGCCAGGATCCTCTTTGTGTGCGTTCTGTTTCTCTTTTAGACAGATTCAGGCTTGTGTAGCCCAGGATGGCCTTGAACTATCAGAGATCCATCTGCCTCTGTCTCCCAAATCCTGGGATTAAAGATGTGTGCCACCACTGCCCTACCTTCCAGTGGCTTAGCTCTGTACCCTGATCTTGTGGTAAGCTTTATTTGATAAAACACAAACCAAATATCACTACAGAAAGTTGTTTTCTATTGTCATGCAGTCACCATTGTGCTTGAGAGTTAGACAGCATTCTGTGTGCTTAACAAATATGAGCTCATCTTTATGACAGCCCTGTGAATAATGCTTCTGGTCTTTTTGTGAACAGGAAATTATTTTGGATATTGTTTGCCCCTCAGTCACACAGAAAGCAGGTGTCAGAGTTGGAATTTGAAACCCATTGTTCTGACTCCCAAGACTCTGCCAGCAGTGTTTGCTGCCTTTGATTAGAGGATCTGCTCACAGAATTATTCTAGAGCAGATGTTTTGGGGCATCTTCGGGGAAGATGAGAACCCTGTATTGTATGTCACAGAGTGGCAGAAGGTTCCTGGCTTTCATCTGTTTATGAGGTTCAGGCAGTAACCAAATGGTTTAGCCTGCTGACCTCAAAGAGCATCTTATGGCCTCGCACTGCTGTCAGGCTGTGACTGGAATAGCACTCTCGGGACAAATGTTTAGGAACTCACTCAGCCTCCTTCAAAAGCACTGCTGTATATTAGTGCTCTTTCTAGATGCTGTTTCCAGAGGTAGAGGCTGTCATTCTGTCATATAGAGCAGATCCCTAGTGTCTGTTGTGAAAAAACCTGTCAATATGGTTCTGAGAAAAGCCTTTGGTTAAGAATCACTATCCCCTGCAGAGATAACCATTATATTTCTCTATTTTTAGTTTTTTATAATTTATTTAAATATTAAAATTTTCCACCTCCTCCCCTCCTCCCA
>LOEQ01000642.1:154328-171496 GCA_001685075.1 Bramus lutescens | reverse complement strand
GATCGGGTCACCGGGAGCCCGGCATCCGCCAGTGCCCCCATCCCCTATGCGAACGTGGTGGGGACACACCGCGCGAGGATGTAGGGCCCGGCCTTTAGGATCCTCAGAAGCCCCTGACCTCGCCTATGTGAGGTAGAGACCCAAGTCCAGGCCGGGGAAGGGACTGGAAAGAGGCTGTGGCCTGAGTGTGTGACCCCTGTCTCTTGCCTGGAGCTGTCTGCAGATCACTGCAGAATGCAGGCCCTGGGGAAGCTCAGGGGGCTTGGGCCCTGCTTCCAGGGACAGACCTTTCACCCCACATCACTAGGTTTGGGTTTAGTAAAACGCTTAGACCCATGATCTGTGCCTGGGAAGAAAGAGGAGGTATTTGTCCCCTTTGAGTTGGGGACAGGGCCACACTTAGGCCTGGTAGTTACAGAGGCTGGCCCGTGCCTAGGGGGCTATTCTTGCCCCTGCTCCTTGGCTCCCAGACTGTACCTGGTTTTTGTTTCTGCTACTACTAAGAAAGAGTTGGTTTTGGGGCTTGAGAATCTGCAGGTAGGGGTATATCCTGAAACCTCCAAATCACCACACCCAGGGTGACTCCAGACTCCGTTTCCTTGTTCTTTGCCCTCTCTTATTGCTCAGGACTCCCCCATCCCCACCTGCTTGTGCTGTTATGTAATTAACCCAGCTGAGTCTCTTTGCCAAGCTGGCAGCATCCAGGAATGCCCCAAGGCCTAAGGACCTGAAGGGATCCTGTGGTGGTAGGGTTGGTCCTGTCTCAGCTGGGAGCAGACTCAGCAGAGAGCACCTGTTGGGGAAAGGACATGCATAAGGCACAAAGGAAGTTAGTCCTAGACTTAGCATCCCTGAGGCTCTGGGGTCTTGTTTTGTTGGTGGTGGTTTATCTCTTCAACAAAATGAAAGGCATCATACACATGCACATGGGTGCCCAGGCACACGCACTACAAGTATGTGAGTCCACACAACAGTAAATTGTGACTCCTTCCAAGATTGCCAGGAAGTCCGACTGAGCATCTAGGAAAACCTTTGATGACCAGCAGTCACTGTTTGTTGCATACCCACTCTGCGCCAGGCATGGGCTTTCCATGAGCAATCTCACCATACCTAGGAAGTTTCTTGGCCAAGGTCATACTTAGGTGAATGGCAGAGCTGGGAATCAAACCTTGATGGCTGTCACTCCAAACCCTGTCTTTTATTTACCATTGTGCACGCATACATTACCAATAGATTGAATGCTTTAAACCAGGACAGCTTAGGGGACATTCAGCTATGAATAGAAAAGATTCATATATATGAAAAGAACATGCATCACCAGAACACACACACACAGAGACAGAGGCTGAAAACCATGGCACTCTCAGAACCTAGTAAATGCACCTCCCTGTACCCATTTACTAACTGTGGCTATCATTCAACCCAGGAGGAAGATTGTCTCCTTCCAGCTGAGAGATTTACTTAGGTTGTCTTGGAAGTGGGGGCTGTTGGCTCCACTTTACATATGTGTAGAACATGGCTCCAAAGCAGATGTTTCACCCACAGACCTACAGCTAAAAAAAAAAAAAATCATCAAAGCTGGGGGTTTTGTCTGAGCTCTAAAAGTCACAGGCACTGAGCAAGCAAAAAACTAATGAATTCATCTCAAAGTCCAGCCCCTTCCTGAGCAGCAGCTGCGTGCTGCCAGGCCCTCTGAGCGCCAAGGGATGTCAAAGAATCAGACCCTGCTTTTAGTCTGTCACTGTTTAGAGTCACTACGCTTAAACATGATAAGCCCCACAACCTGTAGAAAGTAGCTGCAGTTCCTAGTTGTGTGGTTTGGGGCACACGGAGCTTCTCTGAAGTGCAAATAGGAATACTTTTCCCTTAGGGGTATTGTATTGACTGAGGATAACCGCATCGGCGGGCTAGCAGCCAGTGCTCTCCGGAGTCAATGCAATCATCTAGTTCAGTGGGACTTTGGGAAATGCTAGGGGCATTTTGGGTCATCATGGTAACTGGAGGCTGCTGTGGGAAGTTATCTCCTGAGAGCCACAAAATGAAGGTGTCCGAAATAATGAGTCCTGCACTAAAAGAGCTTCCTCCACTGAGGATGCCAAGAGGGCCTTCACTGAAATCAGGATGTGACTGAGACCCAGAGGAGGTGCCATTTATTCCAGGTTTGGGGCTGGGCCTGGAATTTGAATCCAAGTCTAGAGCTGTCTCCGCTGTGCACTGAAGTACGCAGGTTGAGGGGAATCAGGGCACCGTGCACAGCTGGGGTTGCAGGAAGAACGGATAAGGAAGGTGAAGAAGCTTGGGGGGATAGATTGAGATAGTGGTTCTGGAAAAGGGAGACCTTCCAAGTGGCAGTAGCAGCTTCCACAAAGATGCAGAGGTGAAAAATAACAGCACAGGTCCAGGGATGATGACCCAGAGCACTGAGCCCACCTCTTGTCCCCCCAGTCTAGGTGGTGGCCAAAGAGGGCCAGAGGGAGCAATGGTTGGTCCTGACGGTGGCTGAGCCCCCAGCCCCTGGAATATGCAGCCCGGAGGAGCCCCAGGCAAGGACGCGGAGGCGGAGTGGGGCGGGAGGCATGGTCTCCACCTACCGGGTGGCCGTGCTCGGGGCGCGAGGTGTGGGCAAGAGTGCCATTGTGCGCCAGTTCTTATACAACGAGTTCAGCGAGGTCTGTGTGCCCACCACCGCCCGCCGCCTCTACCTGCCTGCTGTGGTCATGAACGGCCATGTGCACGACCTCCAGATCCTGGATTTTCCACCCATCAGCGCCTTCCCTGTCAACACACTGCAGGTAAGCTGCCCATGTAGGCAGTCAGGCAACAGGGGAGAGGAGACACCAACTCTCTCTTCCTCTCCAGCTCTGGCCCCACTGCCAGGAACTCTACACCACACCCTGGGCCTCCCTCCTTAAAGCCATCCCAAGAAGCTGCTCCTTTGTGTGCTAGTGAATTTCAAAGATGTTTGATGATTGTTTAATGTGTGCCAGGCCCTGCACTGGGCACCAAGACTGAATAGTCAGCAAAATCAGAATACGGAGTTTGCTTTCAAGGAACTCATAGTCTGGTGAGAAAGGACTAACAGTTATTGTGCGATGTAATGAAGGTTGTGATTGAAGATGGTAGGAGTGCTAACACAGCCCTGGCTGGAAGGGTCTACCATGCTCAGGTGTACTGCGTCACAGAAGGTGATGTCTCAACAAAGTAGAGACAGTGAAAGAAGAACAAATAACCCTAATGCCTGTTCATAAGCTGAGCTCTCCTGCCATGGCCTCACACCCTCATTGTCATCTGTAGAAGGGCCGGCAGGACAGACTGAGACCTGAGAAGGGATGTTCTCAATGACTCTGGAGACCACAATCAGATCCTTTGCCCAAGGTCTTTTCTCTCAGGAACACTTATTCCCAAGCCCTAGGACAGCCTCACGACCCCTTGCAGAATTAGATTTAACAATCCCCGTTGCCTGCACCTCCCTCCCCCACCCGTCCGGTCCCCAGGCACCTTCCCCAGCTTTTAGAACTAGAGCTTTCACACCTCTCCTGGCTTGGGAGGAAGTTGGCCGCAGGGGAAGCAGAGCTCCTGGATGGGCCAGAGAGTGCAGAGGCTTGTGAGCATTTCATAGAGACAAGAAGGAGCCCTGGCCAGTTGTGACAGCAAATTCAGCCATCTCTGGCTGGGGCCTGATGGAGCTCAGCTGTGTCTCAGCTGCCCCAACAGGAGAGCCTTGGCCCATCCTGCTGTGAATATTTGACTCAGCACCCCAAGGAGAAACCTGGTCCAAGCATGTGATCCACGGTGTGCCTGAGAGATCAGGACCTTCCGCTTCTCACTTGGAATTTTGATGAAATCTGCCTCCATGCCCAAGTACATCATTCATATTCAGTTGGTATCTGTCTTTACTAATTCAGAATGGGTCAGGGGCATAAATGCCTGAACTGTGGCCTTGCACAATCGGTGTTCCGCCTCTGCCCCCTTCTCCCTGTAGTAATTCTCCCTAGCCATTCTCACTGATGGCTCATTGACACTCAAGTAAGAAACCATATTTTCATTCGGTCTCCCCTTTTCCATAAAAATCAACCCCTCTATGTCCCGTGTCTTGTTTTGGGCTGTGGCTGTTGTTTGAAGCTTAGGATAGAACCCAGAGTCTCTACTGCCAAGCTCCATGTCCATACTTCTGTCTTCTCGCTGTTTTCATTAAGAGACAGGATATGGCTATGTTGCCCAGGCTGGCCTTGAATTTAAAATCCTCCTGCATAGTCCTCAGAGTAGCTGGGCTTATAGGCATGCATCTCCAAACCTGGCCCTTGCTTCTTTAATTTAACATTTTGGTTTTTGTTTGTTTTGCTTTTGTATTTGTGGGTTTGTTGGTTTGATTTGTTCTTTCTATGTAGCCCTGGCTGCCCTGGAACTCATTATGTAGACCAGGCTCAAAGAGATCCATCTGTCTCTGCCTTCCGATCTTGGGATTAAAGGTTTGCAACACCACACTTAACATTGTAACTGGAACTAATATTTCCTGTCTCTGTCTGGAGGACATCCTCATTCTCTAGACCATTTCGGTCGATGCCAAAATAAATAAGTAGCCTATGTATAAGTCAGTTTGCACGTAGGTCACTATATTTGCAGGAGCAATTACTGGAAATGGCGTTGCTAATTCAAAAGATAAATAGACATGGAATTTAGAAAGTGTCTCCAAAGTCCCTTCTTTAAAAGTTCTATGTGTATCCTATGAAAGTCTGGGATTTTTGACACTCTAGAGCAGTGGTTCTCAACCTATGAGTCATGACCCTTTTGGGGGATACTTTATCAGAGATCCTAAATAACAGATATTTACATTATGATTCATAGCAGTAGCAAAATTACAGTTATAAAGTAGGAACAAAATAATTTTATGGTTGGGGTCACCACAACATGAGGAACTGTATTAAGGGGTTGCAGCATTAGGAAGGTTGAGAACCACTGGTCTAGAAGATGAGAGAGGGTATTTTCAGTGTGGTCTATCTTTGTGTAGTGAAGATCGTGCATTTTCTATATAGTTAAGACTTTTATGTTTCTGGTTTTGGTTTGTTTTGGTTTCTTTCTGAGAACTACTAATATCATTTGCCTGTTTGGGGTTCTTATTATTGGGGGTTTTGTTTTTGAGGCAGGGTTTTGTGTAGTTCAAGCTGATTTGGAACTTTTTCTATAGCCAAGGATGACCTTGAACTCCTAAACCTCCAGCCTCTACATCCCAAGTGCTAGGATTAAAGGCATGCAGCACCATGTTTAAGTGATTCTCCTCCTCCTTCTCTTCCTTTTCTTCTTCCTCTTCCTTCTGTTTTTGAGACAGGGTCTCCCTACATACATAACCCTGGATATCGTGGAACTCACTATATAGACCAGGCTGGCCTCCAACTCACAGAGATCCATCTGCCTCTGCTTTCCAATCTTAAATCTTAAATTTCCAATCTTAAATTAAAGGTGCGCATCACCACACCTGGTGACCCTTTTCTTCTTGATTGACCCTTATATTAGATGCTAAGATCTCAAAGATGCCACTGCTGGAGCACAGTTATGGACTCTGAGTACAGAAGTCTTAAGAAGGGACCTTGAAAGCTCTACAATCAAATATCAACCTTAAGAATTTTGATGGCTGCTTTCTAGGAATAAAATAAAGTAATAAATGCTTCCTAGAGTCTGAGCCTGTTACCTTCCACAGTCCCTTCTCCTTCAGAGCAGGAAGCTGAAGTTAGAGTGCATGGGCAGCCTGCCAAAGGAGATGCCTGGAAACACATGGCTAAGGCCAGGTGACTGAGCCCCTCAAGCTATATCCAATTCCCATTTCTCCTCCTCTGCCTCTGTCTTTGTCAGCTAGGGATTGAGCCCAGGGCCTTGTGTGTGATAAGCCACACACAATGGCTTAAGAATGTGATAAGACATTTTTTACTACTGGGCTGTGTGTTCAGTCCATTCTTTGACTCAATCCAGCCCACAGATGGCCTCTGGGGAAACAAATGAGAACCCTCCATGGAGCACACTGGCAGGAAAGCTGAGCATTCTCCATCCCTCCTTTCAGTCAAGGAGTGGAAGGACAGCCCAGCCAATCTGGAGCTTTTTGTCGTTCCCTTTTAGAAGCCTCCTGAGAGGAGTGAGTGGGAGGCATCCTGGGGTCCCCTTGAGGAGGCAGTGTGTTGGAGGAGGAGTGGGGCTGCACCCTCAGTCTGGCAGCCTCTTTCCAACAGCCGGGAGAGAGCTTACAGAATGGAATCTAGCCTCCCTCCCTCTTCCCAGGGGTCTCCATTCCTCACGTGGGGTGGGAGACAAGTTGCATGCATAGGCCTGCAGGCCCCTGACACCCCCCCACCCCGGTAATGGTGTCCCACCAAATCCAGTTGCATGCATAGGCCTGCAGGCCCCTGACACCACCACCCCCACCCTGGTAATGGTGTCCCACCAAATCCAGTTGCATGCATAGGCCAGTAGGCCCCTGACACCCCCCCCCCAGCCCGGTAATGGTGTCCCACCAAATCCAAGGTTTCCTGGTCTGGGAGAAAGCAGATTTATGGCTTCCTACATTCTTAGATCTGTCCTCCGCATCCTGCCTCTGCACCAAAAATTAAAACCTCAGCACAGAGATGCCACATCATCTCCCCAGAGGAATCCACCGCAGCATCTCCCGAGCTCTTAAGCTGGAAGCGCCATTCCGAAGTCAGACTCCACACTCTACAGCTGCTACCCAAGTCTGCCCCCTTCTGCTTCATCTGAAATTCTTACCTCAACTGCATGCAAGCTGGGCCTGAAGCTGTGCCTCCACATCCTTCTGGCCTTCCTTTTTGTGTGTGCCAGAGATGGGGCTCAGGATCCCATACGTGCCAGGCTCTACCCTACAACTGCACTGTGTCCTTTCCTCCCCTTCTTTCCCGTGGGCCCTTATGAGGAGAGGCCCTAGTTTCCTTTGCCTCCACAAAGCCTCTGCCCCCAAAGCTTTGGGAACCTCCTTTCTGCTCACTGTCTTCTCAAACATCCTTTTGCACTTACATCTGTTGGCAGATTAACTATCTAATTAGTCCTTAGGGAACCTTCTCGTTAACACATTTGATCTCTCCAAGGGCCTATTCATCTTGAACTGAAGCCCCTCCATGAGAAGTTATCACAAACAGAAGCATTTTTTAAAAATATTTAAATAGCCAAGCTAGGCATGATGGTGCATGCCTGTAATCCCAACAGTTGAGAAGCAGAGGCAGAGGCAGAAGGACCAAGAGTTCAAGGCCAGCTCCGGTTACATAGGAGGACTTAGTCCTTAAAGCAAAACAAAAGCAATCCCATCTTTCTGGAACTCCTTAGGCTTCTGTTCTGTGTCTCCTCCGCCCCCTTCTGCTTCCAGTCTCATTTTTTTTCCTGGATTACATTCAGGCTGCAACCCAAGGGCTGTTAAATTAGGGATAGGATTTACCTTGCTCCTGGCTGCGGGTGCTGTGGGGTTCAGCACCATGGAGAGAGCTCACCAGTATGACTACAGTGGTTCAGAAGCTAAACCCCCACTTAACAAGGGACCAAAGGAAGGAGTGTACAAAATGAAAAACAAAAACAGGGCCCTGGCCCCCTTGGGTGCTCACTGCAGTTGCGAGGAAACAGAAATAGGATAGCTGTAACTAGGGTATAATCCATGACCTCAGACACAGGAGAGGCTGGACACAGTCCTCTGCTTGCAGAAAGGGTGGCAAATCCGGGCTGTCCTGGGCGGGAGCTTCGTCTAAGCCTTGGAAGATAATACAGTAGGTAGAACCACTCCGTCAGGGTTGTGCTCTTAGGGGAATTCATAAATGCGCGTTGAACAAAGGACTGGATGAATGGATGAATTAGACAGAGCTAATCTCTAGATCCTCACAAGACAGTGTGGTGGGCCAAAAAGTCAGTCAGCCTGTGACTTGCTCTCTCCTGACTGGGGAGGGGGAAGTTACAGCTCTGAGCACCTGCGTGCTGGGGAACCTGGCCTTCTGCGGGGGAGGGGATGGAAGCTCCCGGTATGGTGGTAGGTGAGAAGAACACTGTTTGACAGGGTAGCTGGGGGCTGGGAGGCCTNGGTGTTGCAGGAGTGGGCAGATGCCTGCTGCAGGGGACTCCGGAGCGTCCACGCCTACATCCTGGTCTATGACATCTGCTGCTTTGACAGCTTTGAGTACGTCAAGACTATCCGTCAGCAGATCCTGGAGACGAGGTGAGGAGCTGTGACGGTCTGTTGTCTCCTTGGGCGCCCTAATGGTGGCCTGTTTCCAAAAAGGGGGACACGGGCAAGGGGGAAACACGGGTCACGGGGAAATGTATGCCTTTTCTGGTTCCCACGTGTACCCCCACCCCTTTCTCTTTCTTTCTTCCTTTCTTTCCAACTATGTAGCCAGGCTGGTTATGAACTAAAAATCCCCCTGCCTCAGGCCTCCCTAGTGCTGTAATTACAGGTGTGGGTCATATACCCAACTTCTGTTGACTCATTTTGGGACCCCTGCTTTTAACACTAACTGTGAAGAGCAGGGGCTGGGGGGTGGGTATATGGCCTCAGATCAGTTGACATATAAGCCTCAGTTTCCTTGTCTGTAAAATAGACAATAGTATCGACTTTCTTGCATCCAAAGACGTGCCTTTTAGAGATGTAACCTTCCCCAAGGGGCTGGGGCTGCACCTGGATCAGAGTACACGCTAGCGCGGAGTCCAGTGGTTTTTGAGACTGGCAGCGTCTTCAAAATTCTGTTTCGACCCTCAGGGTGATCGGCACCTCCGAGACGCCCATCATCATCGTGGGCAACAAGCGCGACCTGCAGCGCGGACGCGTGATTCCGCGCTGGAACGTGTCGCACTTGGTGCGAAAGACCTGGAAGTGCGGCTACGTGGAGTGCTCAGCCAAGTACAACTGGCACATCCTGCTGCTCTTCAGCGAGCTGCTCAAGAGTGTGGGCTGCGCCCGCTGCAAACACGTGCACGCCGCTCTGCGCTTCCAGGGCGCGCTGCGCCGCAACCGCTGCGCCATTATGTGACGCTGCGTGCGCCCTGCTGCAGCACTGTCCCAGCGGAAAAGAGGGCAGGGCGGGGTCCGCTCCCTCGGGACACTTGGGCTAGAGCGGGGAATCCCCGGAGAACTCTGGGCTCCCGGCCTGAAGCACCCCTGCAGCCACACACCTCTCCCACGAGAATCAGAGGACAAGAGGGAGCCTCCCCGCCACTCCCTAGTCCTCCCCTCCCACCTGGGTCTCCCTGGGACAGCCACCTTCAGTGCTGTAGTGTAGTGCCCGGCCCCAGGGGGCGCCACAATCTGAGGGCTGACCGTGTGAAATGGAGGGTGGGGTGAGGAGGTGCTGTCTTGGCCGGGCCCCTGCTCATCCTCCCTACAGTGTGTCTGTCTTTGCCACGTGTCCCCTTTTGCAATGTCTGTCCACTCAAGTATCTGTCCTTCCTCATTTGTCCTGTCTTCCCTTCAGTGTCCCTCCCTGTCCCCCAGCTCCGCTCACAGGGCTCTCATTTCGTCCATCCCCTTGTCGCAGGTCCTGGCAGCTTTGCGATGCCTTCTCACTGGCAGCGCCACTGGCACAGGGCAGAGAAAAGCAAGTGGCCCAAGGACCAAAGCCAAGGGGTCCGAGGGCTGAAGTCCCACAGCCGTCAGGGAGAGAAGGCAGAGCTCTTCCTCATCCAGGGAGACCTCCCTGCCCAGCAGCCCCCAGAGACGCAACCACCTACTTTCCAGCCTTAACTCAATGGTCCCTGCCGGGTGCCCCTCACCCTTCCTGACCCCAAAGCCAGATGGCCCCCGGGCTAAAATTCCTTTTGTTTTGTTGGACAGTGTGGAGAGGAAATTCCCCTAAGGATAGTTCTCTCTCCATGATGCTAGGCCCTACTTCTCCGTTACCTCCTGCACTGGAACGGTCTGCTGTATTATAGGAGGTTGAGTTGTGGGGGACTGGGGGTGGTGGGCAAGGTGGTGCCCAGGAAGGGGTCAGGTTATGCCAGTGGTAATTCTGTGTCCCAGTGCCACCTCAGTCCAACTGCCTAAGACTCTGCCTCCATCAGGTCTCAGGTTGTCTTGATCAGTCTGTGTAGGGGCAGAGCCGAGAAAAGAATAAGGGAGCTTCTTGTGCCTGGGGGAGCTAGGCATGCATCCTCACCCATAGGTGGAGGCCCTCAGGATCTGACCCCTTGTCCTAACACCAGGTTGGCCCTATGCCCTAACTCACCCACCCCATTTTCCCCGGCTGCCTGGCCGGGTTTCTACCTCTCGTCACCGGAGCTGATCACTGTCAGTTTTGTACCGATTTAGAAATAATAATACTGGAGATTCTAGGAATGGCCTGAGGGATTGATGGGGGACTTGGAGGGAGGGAGGAAGAAATAGTGGTGCCACGTCCCCTGCCCTGGCCGAAGAGAGTTCTTGAGGCTGACCCCTCAGCCTCAGCCCTGGTCCATTGGGAGGATAATAAGGACCCTTTGTTAAGAGGGGTACATAGGATGCCCGGCCTTTTCCCGGGCTGCAGTGCACAGACCAGGAAATCAGGTACCCAGAGAGGTTATGGGGAGGGATCTGGGGATAGGGGTGGGGAATTTATGGTGTTCCCGTGTGGGAGGGAATCCATGATTCTCTTTTCTGCATCACCTGCTGAATCTCACTCCCTCCACCCAGCGGGGCACTGCAGTACAACAGCAGCCACCCTGACCGTGGGCAGCCCAGCATTCTGGGTTCTAGTCCTTGCTGTGCTGCAAAATTTGGGGCTAGTAACTTGCCCTCTCTGAGCTCTCTGAGCCTCCCTCTGAAACAGAGGTGGTGGCTCCCCTTCCCCACACTTCAGAGTGGCTGGAAGGGTTAGGAGAGATGCCCACTTTCCTCTCCTGCAGCCCCACCCCTGGTTCCACAGGGCGTCGGGTAAAGATGGCAGCATCTCATGTGCCCGATCACCCCCCCAACTCTGAGGCACTGGAGGTGAGGGTGGGGGGATCCAGGCCTCTGGCTACCCCCCTGGGGGGAACCATTGGAATGTAGCCCCCTCACCCTTTCCACTTCATCCCAGGTCTTGGATTTCAGGTCCCTTCACCCTCATTCTGAGTCTCTGTCCTTCCCCTCCCCAACCAGGGTTTCCCACACAGGGTCTGGAAGTGTGTGTAACACCCATTGAACTGTTATTGGAAGTCAGATTAAAAATCAGGGAGTGTTTTCCCTCGTTTCTCTACCTTGGTGTCAGCTCTGTTGCTCGTGGAGGGTGGAGTGGGTCCCTTCAGTGCACGTGCGCTGTGTGAACAGAGTCCCCACCCCAACGTCCAGATCAACCCAGGGATCAAAGGGGAAAAGGTACTGATAATCACAGTCACACAGAGGGTACCATCAGCTGCCTTCTCGGCTGCCTGGAAGACTCAGTCCTGTTTCTGTGTCTTCCTCCCAGGCAGGGGTCAAATTTAGGGCCTCCAAACATAGCTTCCTAGACACAGAAGTGTGATGGCTGTCATCAATCAGCTCTCTTCTCCCTGAGTGATCCCTGTTCTCAGGACCAGGGGCAAATCTTGAAAGTCAAGGGTGGCCTTCAGGAGTTTGTGCGGGGCTACCTCTGTCGCTGTCCGCGGTTCTGACCACCAGGACCTGGTAGAAGCCTCCCCTCGCTGACCGCTCCCTCCACCTTGTCCCTCTCTCCTCCAGCAGAGACAAAGTTTGAAGTTGCACCTCACTACCCTTCCTCAGTCTTAGGGAAATAACCCCCCAAAAAGCTGAGGCTCAAGGACAGACCCACGTGTGTTTAATAACTTACAGCTGGGGAAATGTCCAGAGGCTGAGGAACTGTTCTTGGGGTCAACAAAAAGATATGGGTGCTCCCCACTGCCACTGGCCTGATGCTGGCTTGCAGTGGAAGGTGTGGGCTGCCCTTCTGCTCAACTGAAGAGATGGGGTCTTCACACCACTCCTTGGCCAAGGCCCTCTGTCGAGTGAGGGACTATCCTTCCTCACACATACATTGTACTGCATACAAAATTTTGCTGTGGTCCTCCCCATTTGTAGACTCTTCAGACCCAGGATTCCTCCTCAGGTGGAAGTGGGGTTCCATTGAGCTGCAGGGGCTCCTGGCTCTCTGAAGCCTGAGAGCTGTTCTCCAATGAGATGCCGGCTTCTTTCTTTTTCTCTTCCTCCTTTTCACCTGCTCGCTCTACTGGGCAGGTGCCCCCTCCCTTGCCACCCAATGTAGCTTTCAATAGCCTGCTTCCAGGAGCTGTCCTGACTGGACCCAGGCAGAGGTAGGTCAGTGGCTTGGGAATTCTGGAAGGTCTTTTCTCAGGCCTGTGGTCTCTGCGCGGCCGGATTCTAGGTCTCAGCTTCAGCTTGTAAATGGATGGGATTTTCTGAGGCTTCCGGAGGGTTCTTTTGCCCTTGCCCAGACATACCTCGACTTTGTCAGAACTAGGGTCTGAGCATGAGTGTGTGGAAGCCTCCGGGGTGGCGGGCCCAGTCCAGGTGGAGCACTCCTTCCCTCTTGTGGACGGCACAGTCCTCACTGGGGTACGCTTGGCAGTCAGGCTTGCCTCTATCCTTGGTCCACTCTCTCTGGACCCTAGCTTCTCTTTGGGACTTCTTGGGCCCACAGCTGGCTTAGTTGAGGCTTCAGAGTCTACTCTCCAGGCTTTCTGATCCACTTTAAGGAGGGGTGGAGGCCCCTGAACCAGTTCTTGGATAACTTTGTCGTAAGGCCCCCCAGATTCAGGCCACTTCCCACCCAGGCTGGGAATGTAGACTCCACTTCGAGGGATGGCTTGAGACCTTGTACCCCGATCACAAGCAGGTCCCACCTTCAGCTGTTTTATGTTGGCCACAATCTCCTCGTCAAGGCTATGGTAGAGGGCTTGCCCTCTGGTCCTGCCCAGGGGTAGAGACGTGTGTCCCCCTTTCCACTTCTGTGTGTCTAGGCTCCTGAGATCCTCAGTCTCCAAAGCCATCTGAATGTCCATCTGGTGGCCCCCACGGCTCGCTTCAGCAGAGTGATGCCCATGTGTGGATCTATCCAGGTTCCCTGTGGGAGCCTTTGATGGGCTGGATCCTCTCTCCATGGAACTTCTGCTTTCAGTATCCAAAAAGCTTCTGGGAGTTGGGGGCCGGGCAGAGGAAAGTCGGATGGGGATCTTGGTGAACCCTTTGCTGGGGGTTGGGGATTGCATAGACGCAGGTTCACTGAGCTGTGGGGAAGCACCCTGATTCAGGAGCCAGATGCTGTGAGGATTGACTAGGCTGGAGGAACGAGATGGGGGAAGTGGTCCTCTTGCTGACGTCCCTTTACTGGTGGCCTCAAGGATTTGGAGCCTCTGGGGGGTGAGGGCTTTGGTATGGGTTCCTTGTCTGTCTGTATCCTTGTGAACCCAAGAGGTGGGAGTCCTTCCTCTGGGCATTTCACTGGGACATCTATTCTCTCTCTTTCCTGACAGGGTCCTTCGTAGGTCTGGGCTCCTACAGGTAGATGAGAATTGGGCACTGGGTGACAACATCCTCTGAGATGGGGTCGTTGGCCTCTCTTGGGACCTGCAAAGGAGAAAAACAGGCTGGAAAGAGCAACCTAGGCCTATCAGAGGCATTTCCCATGGGTATACCGTGGGGTACTAGAGAACCGTGTTCTCCCTAGGATGAACCAAGAGAGGCTTACTCAGCCACTCTTCCTGCCTGTTCTCCCTTGTTCCCCATGTGGCAGATAGGTGATTTCAGCCCATTCAAGGGAAGACTCCAGCCCTGAAGGTTGATGATGGTCAGAGCCTATCCATATTTGGGGCTGATCTCAGCCTCATTTTAATCATGAAATGGAAGAACATTAAATATGGCTGTTCCTTTTCTGGGTCTCAGCCTCCTTGGCTATAAAATGGGTAGATATTTGGAGCAATGAGATGTTCCTTAAGTCCTGGTTTTGATCAAAAACACTTGAAGGTTTATCTTGTTCTGTGGCCCTGGGCTGTGGAGTCCAAGGTCTTGTACATATCAGGGTAGCATTGTCCCATTGGGCTATATAACCCTTCTCTTTTAAATTTGGTTTTGTGATATGGCCTTCCAAAGTGGCCCAGGAAAGACCAAAATTCCCAGTCTTCCCATCTTGGCTGCCTGAATGTTAGGACTTCAGGCATATGCCCCCATACCCAGCACATGTGAAGTTTTGTTGGGGTAGGACATTGTTCCCTTTATCTTGGTGGATGAGCCACTCAGAACATGGGGAAGACCCTTACATATCCCTGTCTTGTACCTTAGTAATGGGGCTGTGTCTCTGATGATCCTGGCCTCTGATTCTCGTTCACCATGGGGTTGGGGAGAAAAGGGGGTGGGGGGCCTCAGCTTTCGGCTGGAAGAGGTGTATGTCCTCCAGTCCACCGGAGGCAGTGGGCTCTGTGAGCGGCTGATGGTCATTGTAGGCTGGGGCTGTGAAGGCCCATCCTGTACCTTCACTTCATGCTGCACTGGTGGCCCTGGGGGCTTCAGGAAGCTGCCTGGTTTGTGGGCTACCGACAAAGGCCCCCCAGAGAAAGCAGAAGAAAGAAAGGTTCAATTCCTGTTTATCAAACTCATGGTTCCTCCCCAGAGGAGCCTACAGTGGCAGCCCCAGCTTCTGCAAAGGGGCTCAGGGGACACAATGTGGTCAGGGAGCCCAACATCGGGATTTGCTGAAAGTTATGTTGTATTGCCGATCTGCAACTTTAATTCAAAGTGTGTGCTTATTCGGGATTACTTGGCATACTGAAGAGGATTAGGAAAAGACAGAAAACCAAATCAGAAGGGCCACCAGTGTGGCTTCCAGGCCAGACCTGTTCTCTATTGAGATGTAGAGACCATCTCGGCCAACGCTGTTTCTGCGTATCTTTTGCGCCACCTTGTGGCTATTTGTAGTATTGCGCCACGACCGCCCCTCTGTCTTCACCCACAGTTCTCTCGCAGCTGGAGCCCTTAGAGATCAGGCCTATTTGCCCTCCCACAGGTAGCCTCCCAACCAGGAGCTATGTCTCTCTAACTAGCCCCTAGGCGAAACCTCTTGGGGAACTCACAGAGAGACGTACACCGACAGGGGTCATGTTTGTCCAGATAATGGCCCAGCGTGTCCCAGCCGCCCCCAACACGCACCATCACATGGCTCCGGAGGATCTGAGGGAGCAAAGGTGAGATTGAGAGCTGAGGGAAGGACTTCCCCTATTCCTGTATACTTCTTTAATCAATTTTCTGTTTAGTCTTACCCATGACAGACATCACTTGTCAAGGGTGAGAGTCAGAATGGCAAACAGGAAGTTGTGCACCCACAAGTGGGGACACTCTTTGTTATACAGGGGTTTGCACTTGTCGCTACTTGCAATTGATACGGGACCATCATGCCTCTGTGATGGGTGACAGAGACAGTGGGAGTTCTGCCCAGCTCTGTAATGAGACAGGTCCCATAGTCTTTCCAGTCTTTAATTTCCACAGTTCCAAAGCGGGACCACAAATCCTGGCCCATACCCACATTACAAGACTATTGTCTCGGGATCTGAGGGGCTCAGGTTGCTGGCTCTGCTCCCAGGTATATTCTATGCCAATGGAAAGGCCTTGGCCATGCCCAGCTGCTGAACACACCCCTAAGTACAGACCGTCTCTGGGGAGGTGAAGCCAGGCGGGGGGAGGGCTAGTGGGAAGCCCCTCCCAGACCTGTTCCTCTGCTCGCTCTACAGAATGAACAGGTCCAGGGTCTGAGTGGTGTGCTTTGGGATCCACATGGTTGGGGTCATACACTGAACACAAACCCAGGGTCTCAGGTCCCTCGCTCTGTCCCATCTGTGGAATAGGAAAGTGGGGGCACCTTTTTTATAGACCCCCTTTATGCCTGGGGCATCCTGTAGACTCAGCTCTGACGGAGGTGGTGGAGGGTGGTGGTTCCAGCTACGTTGGTGGGAGAATGGGATAGGCTTGTCCACTTTGCCTAGAATCTCCTGGAAATTTTCAAGGTAGGGTAGAGCCTCAAGGTCTGGTGACATGGGGTGTGGGTGACTTCCCATCCTTGCCCTCAGGCTCAGGCAAGATTCCCTGAAAGGAAACCCCATTTGGCTGGCGCTGGAGGTCCTCCTCACCTTAGGCCCAACTTACCCTGATGAAGATGAGAGTGTCAGAGTCCCCTACTCGGTACTTCCCCTCAGATATCTTGACCATGGAGAATTGCACTGGGCATGTGCAATGACTCACGAGGTTCTGCACCTGTGGGCCATGGCAGAGACTCAGCCCTCTTCTCTGCCTGAGCATCCAAGTCCGTTCACATACTGGGTCAGTCAGGCTAAACGGGGTGCCTATCTGCCTCTACACAGACAGTCCCTTTCCCCGGCTGGTGCTGAAGTCAAGCTTGGGGGCTGAGAGGCAAGTAGAGAAGGAAAGGCTTTAAAGAACCCATAGGAGCAACCCCTGTGGTCCTCTTCCCCTCTGACAGTGGGTTACAGTGGATTGTGCTGTTTGACCAGCACGGGGCAGAATCCTGTGTCCATTGCATCACAGGCCTTCAGCTAAGAAACCTTCTCCAAGGATTGCTTCAACTCATGAGCTGGCAACCACATTTGGCAACACAGCAAGTGAAAAGAAAGAGAAATGAAAAACAGGAGAGGGGAAAGAGGAGAAGAAAAAAATGAAAGAAAAAGGGGGACCCCATTTTTCCCAGAGGCAGGAATGGGGCTAGCCTCAGGAAGAGCCTCGTCCTGTGACGGGATTCCACTCTGGAAACCGCCCCCACTCACACTTCATGTTCGCTTAATTCTCACGGTGGTCACAGAAAATGGCTCCTGTGCCTCAGTCCACTACATGGCCCTGGACAGAGGGTCAGAAAGGTTAAATGATTTGTCCAAAGTCACAAGGTGGGTAACGAGGATGCCATGTCCTTGGCACCTAGCCTGCAGGGCTAAATGAGAAGTGTGCAGTGATGGGCTGGGGCAAAGGCGGTAAGCGGCAATAGCCACTGTCGTGTGCGGTAAGGGTAGGGGCTCGGAGTGGAGCAGGGCAGTGAGGACTGGGAAGAGGAGGGAAGGGCACAGGCTGGGCCTGAGGGCGTGGCCGGGCGCCTCACCATCTGGTCCAGGTTGTGGAAGTGGCAAGGCCTGCGGGCAGGGGGTGCGGGAGGTGGCGGATCCGGCGAGGGCAGGGCCAGTTCACGCCTCAGCTCCTCATCGATCTCCTCTTCCAGATGCACCAGGGCCGGTGC
>LOEQ01000642.1:75902-87637 GCA_001685075.1 Bramus lutescens | reverse complement strand
TTGGTTAAAAGCAAGATGCCAGATGTTTTAGGCTTTGCAGCTCTTCAGACTTGCTCTTAAGAGCACCAAAGGCGGCATAAATTAATGTAAACAAACCAGGCTCTGTTCTAATAAAACTTTATTTATGAATACTGAAATTAGAACTCTTGGCAGGGCATGGTGGTGCACTCCTTTAATCCCAGCACTCCGGAGACAGGCGGATCTCTGTGAGTTCAAGGCGTAAAGTTCCAGAACTACTGTCTCTCAAAAAATGAAGGAAAAAAAAGGAAAGGTCATATAATTTTTATGTGCTACAGCATCCTTAAGATGTACTCTCTCACTTACGCATTAGGGTGCAGCGTTATGAATTTGACTATAAATGTCTCTGCTCTTTTTCTGAATAACACTTTGTTTTGTACTTAAACACCAAAATACACCGGAATTTTAATTAGTCTTCAGCAACCCTATTTGTGTTTTTAATTATCTTAGTCGTTTGAAATTTTTGTCTGGGCGGGTGTAGAAGGGTAGAGGGACAACAGTTTGAAGACTACCTGGCATTAATTAGATTATTATCTTTAAAGAAGGGTCATAGTTTGAGGGTGAGATTTGGATATGCGATAAAGAATAAGATCTTCTTATTCTATGGTTAGTTGACTGGAGGAAGACTTCAAACCAAAAAAGAAGCCATTAATTTAATTTGGAGAGAGATACGTTCATAGGGACTACAGGAGACAGTGGAGAGGTACTTCATAGGGACTACAGGAGACAATATTTTTCATTAAGAAGCAATTGTTGCAAAAAGAGTACTGAATTTCTTGTCCTTTGACATTGAAAACTTAGTGGGATAGAAGCTAAGAAAAAAATGCCCCAGGATTGATTGATTGATTGATTGATTTCTTTCTTTCTTTCTTTTCTTTTCTCTTTTCTAGCATTGATTACTATCGTGCAGAATATCTTTTTTTCATTGTATGTGATCAAGTTAAATGTTTCAGGCTCTTATGGGTAAATTCCAAAATTGTTCTGAAATTTTGAATATTTTCTTCCTTTTGCAAGAGAATTTTAGTTAGCACCCCCCAAAAATGTTTATGTGTACCCAAGCATGGTGTCTTTAATCATAGCACATAGCAGGCAAAGGTAGACGGATCTTGAGTTCCGGGACAGCTGTGACTACATAAAGAGACCCTGTCTCAAACAAAATACGTATATATCCTGAGTTAAAGGAATATATAGCTCAGTGGTAAAGCATGGTTAAAAATGTTGGATTCTAGCCTGCTGTGGTTGTACACACCTTTTATCTCAGGCAGAGATCTCTGTGAGCACAAGGCCAGCCTAGTTGACAGAGTGAGTTCCAGGACAGCCACACAGAGAAACCTTATCTCAAAAAACATAAAAGTTGGCTTCTATTCCCAGCTCTTGGATGTGATGGAAAGTATTTATGGTCTAGCTGTATTCTAGAACAGCACTTCCTCCATAGAAAATTATGTAGGTCATTAATTTGGACTATATATGTAGTTTTAAATTTTCTAGTAGCTACATTGAAAAGAAAACAGAAAACCCAAATATAGTCTCTTGGCTTCAGTTTCTAGGACTGCAAAAGAAAGAGAAAACTTATATAAATAAAATCAGTGAAATCAGTTTTAATGATATACTTTATTTAACCCAGTACATCTAAAATACTCCATGTATAGATAAGCTATGATGCTAAAACTAGAAATTAATTTCATTTTTGACATTTAGAGCTCATAACATTTTAGTCTACTTATATTTTAAATACTCTTGCAGATATTAACTGTATATTGGATATTGTAGCTCAATAAAGAGAGGATTCTTGTCTTTTTGAAGTTAGCCTTTTGCCACACATGTATGACATGAAGGGAAGTCAGAATGATGCTCAAATTGATTGAATCATTCACATAAGATATTGTTGGTTTTTTTCTTCCCGCTCCCAAAATATGTATTCTGGATTTATTAGTATGAAAACTAGCTATGCCCTTTTTTCCTAAGTGAGTTTTCTAATATGAAAGATTCCTGCAGCCCGGTTCATGCCTAGGCCCAGCTACTTGGGAGGTAAAGGCAGAAGAATCAGAACTCGAGCTGTAGACTGTATAATTTCGCAGTTGTTCTGGGTTCATTTCCTAATACTGAAAAAGTGGTGATGTGGTAGTATTTCTGCATCATCCTGTGACTTCCTAGGAATTTTAGAAACATGAGTTATTGGATTATTTTGTTTCTTTATCTTAAGTTATAGATTGAGAGCTTAATGTGATGGCTTGTATTTGTTATCATTCCTAGTACTTGGGAGCTTTGCCATGAGTTTGAGGCCAGCTTGCACTTCCTTGTGCTAGGCTGACCCAAGTTATATAAGATACATACATACATATATACGTATGTATGTATCTGTCTTCAAACAAGAGAAAAAAAATACCCCTAAAACCGGACTTGATGGCACACACTTTTAATCCTAGTACTCAGGAGGAAGAGGCAGGTGGATCGCTGTGAGTTCCCAGACCATCTGGTCTACAAAGCAAGTTCCAGGACAGCAGGGCTGTTATACAGAGAAAGCTTGTATGTCTGTATACTGCATACTTTGCCCATGAAGGCCCAAGAACACATTGGATCCTCTAGGACTAGAATTCTAGATGACTGTGAGCTATGTGGGTGCTGGGAATTGAATATGGATTCTCTGGAAAAGCAGCCAGTGCTCTCAACCACCAAGCCATTTTTCCAGCCCCCAGGTTTTCTTTTCTATTGAATCTTTCTTTTCTAAATGTATGAAACCTCCACAGTCTACCCTAGAGTCCTCTTTTCATTATGGTTTTGAATTTGAAAGACCCATCTCTTTAAGTTTCCTATGTAGGGTACTCTGCCAATTAAGTTGAAGATGCATATGTCTCTTAAATACCTCTACTACTTTACCTTAAAATGATATTGGGGAATTCTTTATGTGCACGTTTGCTTCTATTTCTGGGACTGAAAACAAATTTGTAGCATCTTGATTCAGCTGTTGAAATATCTGTCTTAATTTGCTAATGAGACCTTACTGTGGAAGAAAGAATTTTGTAACTTAACATCAAGTTTGAAAGAAACATTTACCATAAGAATATCTTCTTTAGTACTAATGAATATGCATTGTAGTCTGTTTCTCGAGTTAATGACAATAAATTTCCTAATAAAGGGAATGTAATATAATAAAAATTTACCTAACGAGAGAAAATGGTTGAATGTCATTTGGATGTACAGTTGAACATTAGATCAGTACTTCTCAGATTTAAATATGCGTATGAATTACTTGGGGCTCTTAATGCAAATTATCGTTGTATGGAGACTGAGAGCCTGAGTTTCTCTGAGAAGCTTTTAAGCTATGTTTATGCTTGTGCTTACCCTTTGAATAGTAAGGATGTAGAACTGAGCTTTGTAAAGAAGGAAACTCAACCTTTATGTTTTTATATTTTCTTTTAGAGGATGCATTTTTAAAATAATTTTGCATTTGTATCTGTAAATATTTGCCATAAGGGTGTCTGTAGACAGAAAGAGGGTATTGGATTCTCTGAAGGTAGAGTTATAGGCATTTATATGCAACTGCTGAACATGGGTATGGGTAAACTTGGGTCTTCTGAAAGTATAGCAAGTGATCTTAACCTGAGTCATCTCTGTTGTTTTTTGTTGTTCAGCCAGGCCACAAAGTGGTGCACACCTTTAATCTTAGCACTTGGGAGTCAGAGACAGGCAGATCTCTGACTTTGAGGCCAGCTTGGTTTATAGTGTGAGTTCCAGGACAGTCAGGGCTGTGTAGAGAGACCTTGTCTTCAAAACAACCACCACCACCAAAATTGTTCAAAGTTATATTGTTGGCCAGCATGGGAATGAGAGTTTACCTTATATAAAATTGCATATTTTTCTTTCACTTTGGGCCAGATCAGCAGTTTTGATGACAACAAAGCAGTTAGGATATATCTTATGAACCACATAGCTTCTAGTTTCCTTATAAAAAGATTTGCCTTCACTGGGCAGTGGTAGTGCACACTTTTAATCCCAGCACTGGAGAGGCAGAGGCAGGCGGATCTCTGTGAGTTTGAGGCCAGCCTGGTCTATAAGAGCTAGTTCCAGGATAGGCGCTCCAAAGCTACAGTGAAACCTTGTCACGAAACAACAAACAAGTCTTGCCTTCATCTTACACACCCTAACTAACCCCCTAAAATGGGTGTGGTGGCACACATCTGTAATCCCAGTATTGGGAAGAGGGGGCTTGAAGATTTTAGGAGCTGAGTAGCCAGACAGTCTAGCTGATCCATAAGTTTCATGTTGAGTGAAAAAATCCTATCTGAAAATATAAAGTGGAGAACAGTAGGAGACTACTTATAGACATCTGGCTTCCACATGTAGGCACAGCTGTCTGTACATACCCATACATTCAGTGGGTAGTCACCCATATTCATATATAAGAAAATAGACACCAAACAATTTTTAAGAATTTTGGACTTGATATTTTCAGTAATTCTTCATGTCTACCATTGGGATTTTGAGGTTCATCTTTGAGGGACCCTTGACATTTAATGTAATTTCCAAGGGGCTTGGAGTATAGCTTAATGGTGGTAGCTCTTCTACTTAAGCAAGCATGAGGCTCTGTGTTCAATCCCCGGTACTGCGAAAGAAGGGGAACTTTTTTTCAACAATTTAACTTCACCTCTCATGGAAAATACACTTGAGGATACAAAAGGATGAATTCAAGGTCATCTTTACATAGAAAATTCAGGACCATCATTAAGAGCCTGTCTCAAAATGAAAATAACCAGCTCCTCTTTATTACAGAGGTAGCAGTGACATACCTGTCATTTAAAGTATAGGGAAGACTTAGGTACTGTGCTGACATAGTAATTTTAAATACAAAGCTGTGTCTGTGAAGGACTTCAGTTTAATACTGTCTCCATAGCTTTGAACTAGCCTTACTCTCCTGCTAGAAGGATTTCCTGGGATTTACACAATTTAAAAGGAAGTTAAAACACATGTGTCTGTACCTAAGTTAATTACAAGGCAAAATACCTTTTTAAAAAAATATTTATTTATTAGGTATACAATATTCTGTCTGTGTGTCTGCCTGCATGCCAGAAGAGGGCATCAGATCTCATTTCAGATGGTTGTGAGCCACCATGTGATTGCTGGGAATTGAACTCAGGACCTTTGTAAGAGCAGGCAATGAATGCTCTTAACCGCTGAGCCATCTTTCCAGCCCAAGGCAAAATATCTTTATGTCAGGCTAATAAAATATAAGATAAAGCTTTCTTGTTTAGTCATTGGATGATTCAGAAAAGCCATCTAGAGTTGGGCAATCACTGGAGCAGAAGTTTGTAAGCAGATAGCTTATATCAAATGATGAGCAGCAAATCAGATATCTGAAACTTTTGTGTTATTTATTAGCACCTATGTTTTAGAAAGATTATCTATTTCAGTCAAGTTTTGTTTTGTTTTAATTTCTTGATTAGTATGAGCTGCTTAGATTTGTTACATAAAGCTGTGTATTTAAGGATCGTTGACTTAACTGACACTGTGAATTTGCCAAATAAAGTCATTCTGTGGGCACCTGCAGTGTTGGAGTATTTGCATTCTTTAGCATATTCTGTTGCTTTGACACTTGGAGCACTTGGCAGCTTGAACCTCTGCTATGATATGAAAAGATCTTATATTAATATTGTGGAGAAGATCAGTTTTGAGTTTAGCTGTTTTTTTTTTTTAGTCTTCATTTTACTAATTTCCTTAAAAGTTTCAAATATTTTTCAGGTTCATTTTTGTTTAAATTTATCACTTTAAAGAAGTTCATCTTACAAAACCCATAATTTTATTATCACAGCAGAATCTATACTCAGGATTTTACATTTCCTGTTCTGCTATCAAAGTCTAACTTTGCTTTTTATTCCTCTGGTCTTTTAACTTTTTCCCACATTTCAGACATACCCCTTGGGATAGAATATTTGCTCTAATTTCACATACTTCATGCTGTGCCTTCAGCTTTTTAAGTTAATGGTTTGAGTAGTAACCTTTTGGCTTGGGGTTGGATAGTTTTTTGTTTTTAACATAAAAAGTATAATAAATGTGAAAAGTCAACTTGTAGAAATAAATCCTTGAGAAAACACTTAGATTGAGTCATTGAACTCTGAAATGGAATTTACTGGAAAGTTAGTGGTGCTACTATTTTCCTAGGCACTCTACTTGTGACAGTTAAGTGTAGATTGAGCCCAGGGCTCAGCACATTAGAGACTTAAGGAAGAAATCATTTCTTCAATTTTTCCTCTGCAGTGGTGGTGACCGCGGTGGCTTCAAAAATTTTGGTGGTAAGTGCTGAGTATCCCAAAATGTTTCAGTGGAAATGCTATATAAATCTAAAAGCCACCAATATCCCGCAGATGCAGTCTAAGCCCTTTCTTACAATGTTGAGGCTGGTGTGTTGTGTGCATTACAAAATACTCTGTATACACGTTTATATCAAAGTAAATACTAAAAGCCAAAACTGATCTCAAATAGTCCAATGGGTTTTCTACACAGTGAGTTTGCATGAAAGAGTGATCAATGAATGAATATTTCACTGGGTTGTGACAATAGGTTTTTTTTTTCCTTTTATAAAGGTAGCTGACATGGTATTTTTAAATTATTAGGGTTTTCAATCAGCATTGGCAATCAATCAGTGTTTGACAAAAGTGATGCTAGAATAATGAAAAAAGTGGTGGGTGCCGTCTTGGACAAGTTTAAAGAAATGTTGACATTCATCTTTGATTTCTTACACTTTTGATAATAAAAATTTATGTAGATATTTTATAAATCTGTGATGGTTGACTTTCAAGGATTTGGAAGTATTGATTTTACATGCTTGGTATTACCGTCTTCCTTTTAATTCCAAATGAGTTGCCTTACAGCCTTTTCTTTTCTTCTCTCTTAGGTCACAGGGATTATGGATCCAGACCAGATGCTGGTAAGAGTCTTGATACTTTTGTTTTACAGTTACAAAATATCAGTTTTCTACCCCTTAAAGAGGAATATGTGTTGTAGGAGTAAATACTAAAGGGAAGTTTAATTTAATTTAATGGTGCTGGCAGATCTGGGCAGTTTGATTTTTTTTTTTTAATACCAAAATTAAAAATTCAGGGGGTCTGATTGGAAAACGTGCTAGAGAAATCACTGTTTGTGCTTTCCTCTATTACGCTTTTTCTTATTTGAAGAAACATTCAAATTTTGCTATCTTAGCAACATAGAAGTTAAAAAAAGATAGGTGTTTAAAAAACTCTCAGCCAGGCAGTGTCGGTGCATGCTTTTAATACCACCAGCTTTCAGGGGGAGAGGCAGGCCAATCTTTTGAGCCTGAAACCAGCCTGGTCTACAGAGCAAGTTCCAGAATAACCAGGGCTACACAGAGAAACCCTGTCTTGAAAAACCAAAAATAAATAAATAAATAAATAAATAAATAAATAAATAAATAAATAAATAAAGCTTTTACATTAGATTGGTAGTTTTAGTAGACATAAGAAATTAAAATTCATGCATATGAGAATTGTCTTTCTCTGAGTGGAAGGCACTAATTTTATGTGTGGCTTTTCAGTTTTAGATGAATTCAAGACTGTAGATTTGCTTTTGGACCCCTTTTAAAGTTATGGTTTAGAGGTTAAAATCTATTTCAATAAAAAATATTTAATATATATTGAAATCAGAACTTTTGTTTTTATTAAGATGCCAAAGTATTCTATATGGATGGCAATTTCTGAATTATCCCTTTTTATACAACTTTCTTACTTTGTTGTACTAATCCAAAAGTGTGGGTGTAAGGTAAGGTGTGTATACCAGGTGCTCTTACCTTCTGATATATACAAGGCTTTTTGCAGTGAATAGGAACCCAGCATTCTGCTTGGCTGGCTGGCTTAAGAGTCAAGTATCCAATTTGGGGGAATTTTGTACTAGAAAGCCTTTTTAAAAAAGCATTGGGTAGTCAGTTGTATGACTATATACAATGGAAAGTTCTTCAGAGTAAGGTATGCTAGTTAACTTTCTTCATCTCTTCCTGAGCTTTAGTCCTGGATCTGAAGAGTGATACTTTTAACCTCTCCCTTAATTGGTTTATGTATTTCAGAGTGTAACCTGCATTTTATCTAAAGTTTTATTGTAATTTATGGTCTTCCATGAAACTGAATACTTTGCATGTTTATATGAGATTTTATATTGGTTCTTCTATTTGGGGCTTAGAAGCAATCCAATACTAGTCAATAAATGGTTTTGATTACTGAACAGGAGTAGCAAAACTAAGAAATATGTACATGAAATTGATCGTAATTTTTTCCCCTTAGATTCAGAGTCTGATAATTCAGATAACAACACAATCTTTGTGCAAGGACTTGGGGAGGGTGTCTCTACAGATCAAGTGGGAGAGTTCTTTAAGCAAATAGGAATTATCAAGGTAAGTAAAAAGTGTCACACTGAAGATTTCATAATTGTTAATACTGTAATTAAGATACATGCATTACATTGTGAGTCTCTATAATACTGTAGTAAGCATTACTATTACTAAATCCTGTAATGCATGTGCTCCCCCATGTCGATAGGCCTGTGTGTCTTCTTTAGGTTTCTATTGCTGTGATAGACTATTCTGACCAAAAGAATCTTGGAGAGGAAAGGGCTTATTTTATCTTTTTTTTTTTTTTAAAGTATTCTGTATGTATGCCTGCTCAGGACCTTTGGAAGAGCAAGCAGCGCTCTCAGCCACCATGTCTGGCTCCTTACAAGATTTTTATAGTTTTTCACTTACTCTTGCCTGGAAAGTTTTCATTAACCACACCTACAGATAACTTTTATTTTCTTAGTAAGCATATGATATTTTATAGTGTGAATATGTGGATTCCTTTTTAAAAAATCTTTGCCTGGGGCTGGAGAGATGGCTTGACTGTGAAGAGCATGTACTATTCTTCCAGAGGATCTGGTTTAGTTTTCAGCACCCTTTGTTTGGCTGCTTACCCACTACAGTAGTTTTCAGCTACAGGGAATCTGACAGTTCTGGTTTCTGAAGGGACTTGAACCTTTGTGCACACCACATACATACATACATATATACAAATAATTAAAAATAATAAATCTTCGAAAAAATCTTTACCTGAATGATACCTGAATGACGCTTATTCCTGAAATACAACACCAATTTGGTCATTTTTTTTTCCCTTAGACTAACAAAAAAACTGGAAAACCAATGATAAATCTTTACACAGACAAAGATACAGGAAAGCCAAAAGGGGAAGCAACAGTATCATTTGATGATCCTCCATCTGCTAAGGCGGCCATTGATTGGTTTGATGGTATGCTTCATTCCTATATTTAAAATTATGTGTGTGTTTGGGTGTTTTGCCTGCATGGATGTATGTGCATACAGACCCTTCGGAGGCCAAAAAAGTATATCACATCCCCTGGAAATGGAGGTATAGAAGGTTGTGAGCTGCCATGTGGGTGCTGGGAACTGAACTAGGGCCCAGTGCATGTAACTGCTGAATATTTCTCTAGTTCCGTTCATGTACTTCAGAAGTTTTTCTTTTTAATCTGAAAGTCAAAACATGTTGAGATAATGGTTATTTTCCTGTTTAATAGCAATCAAGAATACAAACTGGTGCTTTTATGTGTGTGTGTAGAATGAGATTAACTGTGTCATTGCTTGTTAGAGTGTTTTTTTTTTTTTNAATCTTGCCTTCCAAAATAGTGCCTGCCACAAGCTGAGGACTAAATATTTAACATGATCCTGTTGTGGACAATTTTACATTCACATCTTAACCCCAACCTTCCTTCCCTCCCTTTATTCTAAATTATAAGCACACTAGGAAGCCCATATTCAAGAATATGTGTGGGTGGGCAGTGGTGGCGCATGCCTTTAATAACAACACTTGGGAGGCAGAGGCAGGTGGGGTCTCTGTGAGTTCAAGGCCAGCCTGGTCTACAGAGCAAGTTCCAGGATAGGCTTCAAAGCTATAGAGAAACACTGTCTCAAAAAAAAAAATATGAAGTGCATATGTGGATATATATATAGTTAATTACATGTGTATACACATGCACATACGCCACTTCCCTTTAAGAAGTAAATAGTGGGGGAAAAAAGAAATGGTGACACAGTTGACAGTTCTGCAAATTATATCTTTATATAAAATATAAAGTCAGAATTAGGAATATAGGTCAGTGGTATGTAGAGTGTTTGTATTAGGCCTTGGGTTCAGTTCTTAACACTGGAAAACTTTCACCCTCATTTACTCTTAAAAATATTAGGTGATTTTCTTTGTCATTAAGCTTAGTAAGAAATAACTTACTAAGTTACCATGTCTCCCCATGGAAGGTCTGTTCTGTTGTGTAGATTATGGGTTATATTTTAGCGCTATTGAAACACGGAGCACTAGTATGTTTGAGTTTCTGCAGAGATGTGTTTTTTATTTTTCTGAAACTAAAATAGCCAAGACAATCTTACTGTTTTGTCAGGAGGTAATGTGCCATTGTATGTAGCATTTATTTAAATATCTCTCCTCTTCACTTACCTCCTTTTCTTCTTGATCTTACTGTCTATCTGAAGCTGGAATCTCAAAATCTCAGTGATCTTCTTGCCTCAGCCTCCAGAGTGTTGTGATTATAGGTATGTACCACCTTGTTCAGCCTCAGAACTGTTTTTTCTTCTTAGGAAAAGAATTCCATGGAAACATCATAAAAGTGTCGTTTGCCACCAGAAGGCCTGAATTCATGAGAGGTGGTGGAAGTGGAGGTGGACGCCGAGGTAGGATATTTACGTTGTTTCCCAGCGCTGTTCAAATGAATAAGAAGGTTCAAGAGCTACACATAGCAGTTTGAATTTGTGTCTGTTCTGTCCTTGCTTGCATAGAATTGCTTGCTAGCCTTTTTATTTTAAAAAAGTTTGTGTTTTATGTACATAAGTGTTCTATCTGCATGTATACCTGCATGTCAGAAGAGGGCATCAGATCCCATTGTGATGGTTATAAGCTATCATGTGATTGCAGGGAATTGAACTCAGGGTCTCTGGAAAAGCAGCCAGTGCTCTTCTGAGCCATCTCTCCAGCCCCATAAATTTTATTACCACTTTTTATTATAATTTGGTTTTTCAAGACAGGGTTTTTTTGTATAGCCTGGGTATCCTGGAACTTGCTCTGTAGAACAAGCTGGCCTCAAACTCAGATCACCTGCCTCTGCTCCCACTGCTCCCTGCTAGTATTAAAGGTGTGTATCACCACTACACCGCACAAACACACACACACCCCACACATGTATATCTTTTGGCTTTTGCATGAGTGGTTTGCTTGTATGCAGGAGTTACAGATGGTTGTGAGCCACCATATTGGGTACTGCAAAAACTAGTGCTTTTAACCACTGAGGCATCAGTCTCCTGCCTTTCATCCTAAAATGAGGATGTTCCAGTAGTTAGGAAAGTGGTAGGAAAGGTTGTAGAAATGTCTTTACAGTGTTGTGGTAAAGGAGCTTGGGAATAACTGTTTAAACGAAACCTACTTAGGTAGTTCATCTAACTTTTTAAAAGTATTTATTTCTGTTGGTACATGCATGCTTTGGTGCACAAACCCAGTTTTTTAGGCTTAGGTCAAATAATTTGCCTGCTGGGTCTCACTGCCAGAGCTGACCCAAAGTTTAAGTTTCCCAGTGCAGCTTCTTGATTTTTTTTTAAATATTTATTTATCATGTATACAATATTCTGTGTGTATGTCTGCAGGCCAGAAGAGGACACCAGACCT
>LOEQ01000642.1:57144-67660 GCA_001685075.1 Bramus lutescens | reverse complement strand
CTATCTAGTCCAACTCACGCCTCCATCAGTTTCATTATTAAAGGCTTCATCTTGAGAATGTCTGCTGTTTCAGACACAGCCTGCCTCATCGCCTGCAGACTGGGACAACAGAAAGGGAAGGCAGGGATGTACCTTCATATATCTTTACTACACACTTAGTTTTTGTTACAAAGGATATCTGTCTTGAGCAACTGAATAGGTAAAGGATAAGCAGACAAGCAGTTACAATACTCTGAAAGGTGCACAAACATAGGATTTCCTTATTCAGTCTTGGGTTCTGAGATGTTTTCCGGCTGGAAGTGATACCTCAGCTTGTTGAAGAATGGCGGGTGGTGGGGAGACAGTTGATTTTCTGAGGTGGTCAGACCAGGGCTTTTCAGAATTGCACTCAGTAATTATACTGGTAGAGGAGGGCCAATCAGGATCTAGGCACCCTAAGCACAGCTGGCGTGTGGAGTAAAGTTGGAGAGGCTCCAAGTAGGGTGGTGCACACTGTAATCTCAGCACTTGCGAGGCAGAGGGAGGAGGATTGTGAGTTTCAGGCCAGCTACAATGAGTCTTCAAAGAATCAAGGCCTGAGACACAGCTCAGTAGCAGAGTACTTGCCTACTGTACACAGGGGCCTGCGTTTGGTCCTTAGCACTGGAGAGGAAGGAAACTAAAGCGCTAAGTAAGTAGGGCTTGAGATGGTACCCAAAGTAAGCCATCCTGAGGGCACTAGAAACCACGGGGAAGTTTTATGAAGTCTACTTCGTTCAGCATCTTGTCTATCAGCTTCTGCAACACAGGCACCAGCTCTTCCTCACTTCCAACTTCAGGTCTCTTAAAGGGAAACAGCATGTAAAATGAGCAGCAGGAGGCGCTATGTCTTCAGTGGGCAGTCACCTTTTAATGTAATTTTTTCCTTTTTTGAGCTAAGATCTCATTTTATAGATGACCCCAAACCCAGGGCCTTGTTGCCTTAGTCTCACAGGAGCTGGGATGTCAGGTACATGCTGCCATCCCTGGCTCAGGCTTCATGGTTTCTAGAATGTTGCTTTCGACCATTTTTCTCTAAAATAAGCCTCAGGCCATCACATGATTTTTGCACTCTTTCCCTTACTTTTTGCTGTCATCTATTCTTTCCTAAGTCATATTTTTTTCCCCTTCAAGACAGGGTTTCTCTGTGTTGTCCTGGACTCACACTGTAGACCAGGCTGGCCTTGAACTCAGAGATCCACCTGTTAGAGTGAACTTTTTGAAATGAAAACTACATTTTGGTGAAGACCTCTGAAAGTTCCTTATACAGAGTAAGAGCCTGGGTACTTAAGCCCGCGAAGCCACATACATTCTAGTCTGAACTTCTTGGACTAGACCTTCATTTCCCATTGTTTTCTCTTTTCTGATTCCACTTCAACAGCACTGCCTTTTCTGGCTGATCCTTGACCATGCCATCAAGTCCCTGCCTTTGTCCTGGGGAGTCTTTCTGCTGGAACACCCTCTCTTAGGTGTCTGGAAAGCATCTTCATGTCTTGCTCAAATGCTCTGTTCTTATTGGACCTTCTCTATCTACCATGTCTAAATTACAGTCCATTCTCATCCTTACTTGGCAATCTTGGTGCTACTTACTTCCTCCCACCACATTTGTACCACTAACAAAAATATATACTTCTGCATGCTAAATTATTAAATTATTTAATTTTTTGTGAGTCCTGCAACCAAGGCAGGATGCTTTTTGGTTTTTTGATAATCCTAAGGGACCAACAGAGTGCCTGGCACATGGTAACTGTTTAATGTGTATTTGCTGAATAAATGGATGAGTAATGGATTCTTTTTTACATGAAGCACTGTTTGAAATAGAGGATGAGGGCTCTAATGAGATCCCCAATTAAAGAGATGCCCAATAAGTGAGAGCCATTATCAGTGGACCCCCTTAGTGTCTATTACTTTTTGACAGAGATTTTGCTTCAACGGGCTGCTTTAGAGGTGATGACAACGATGGTGCCCACTTAAAGAGCACAGACATGCTGGTTTCTTATAGAATCTCACTCTTCAGCTTTACAGAGCTTGTCTAACTGTGAGTTTATCAGCCTATACTTCTGTTCAACTTTAGAGGGAACTCCACAACGACAGCGTCTCCTATTAAATCTAAGAGTTAGGCTGCCTTCTTTCGGACTCAAGTCTGAGCTGAAATCACCAATTGCCTTGACCTTCTTTTCCCCAATTACAGATTCTCTTCCCAATCACCTTGCTATTCGGCACAGAAGCCCAGAGAGTTCAGAGCTACTCGTAGCCCCATCAGGGTCTCTCTCCTTTGTTTCTCATTTTGTACCTTCAACTGTTTGATGAGAGCCTGGATCACAACTTTATTCAAGCAACCTGGATAGGGAGGGTGCTCAGGTCAGGGCAGGGCCTCAAGGATTGCTCTGCTCTGTAAGGACCCATTTAACTCCACTTTCCTCTGAAGACAGGAGGTCCAAGTGCCGGTTTCCAGGGGGTTGCCCATTCTCCCACTGTATCAGAGAGCTGGTGAAGCATGAATGCCACTCGTAGAGCCTTCTATTTTCTCTTTTCATCCTACCTTCTCTCTGCCAACAGTACCTAGGGTAGTTCCCAGCCCCTGCAGAACGCTAGGTTGGAGTGGGGTCATACCCCCTTCCCTTTTACCCACACCCACAGAAGAAAGTGGCTGCGCTTTTATACCTCCCACAAAGGATGAGAACATACCTAGGATGGCCAGGGCTCTATAGGCCTCATCCTTCACTTTTGCTGAACCAGTTTGAGCCTGATTTAAGGAGGAAATAGTGAAAGCATACCATAAAGTGATAGATTGTCAAAGCTTTAAGGATTGCTTCAGTGTGACTTCTACAGAATAGAAATCAGAGAACTAGAGTGGCTTGTTCATGCTCACACAGAATACACTGACAGGGTGGTGCCATGAAGCAGCACCAAGCCAGGGAGTTGGCTTCTGTGCACATTCTCTGTGCTACCGGCATCTCATAGTCACTTGGCTTAGGCAAGCACTTGGATTCTCAGAGCTTCTATTTGTGAGATACTACTAACTCTTCTGAGAGGTCAGTAAGATTATAGATGTGACTATAAAGAGTGATTAGGCTCAGGCTGCATGTGGTGACTCATGCATGTAATTTCAACAGTTGGGGTCAGGAGGCAGGAGGATTGCCCATGGGTTCAAAACGTGGGCAACATAGTAAAACTCTATCTCAAAACAAACTAACAACAAAAACCCAGCAACACACACACACACACACACACACACACACACACACACACACACACTCCTTGTTGCAAGGAAAAGGTAAAGGAACCACTATGGTAGCAATATCTTTCCATTCCCACTTGTCTATTTGCATTTCTGTTACTGTAATAAAATACCCTAAAGAAAAGGAACTCAGTGAGAAAGCTTATTCTAGCTTATAATTCCAGGGTACAGTCCAGCACTGCACAGTGGTCAGCGTGGCAGAAGCCTGAAGAAGCAAGTCACATCACAGCCACAATCAAGAGCAGAGAAAGAGAGAACACTCATGCTCACTTTCTTGTGGCTCAGATTAATTGCTAGACTCATAGAGGTTATCATTCCTGACTGGGGAATGATGCTGTCCACAAGGGGCTGGGTCTTTGCACATCAATTACATAAGACTGCCCACAGACCAACCCAATACAGACAACATCTCATTGAGAGTCTCTTCTCAGGTGACTCTAAATGTGTCAAGTTGACAACTAAAGTTAACCATCACGCTACTGAATTAACACATAAAACATAATTTATAAATGCACTGTGAAAAATGAAAGTATATATTCTTAGTCACTGAGGCACTACTGAAAAGTTACACAAAGATACAATCAAAATGATATCATTGATTAAAATGGAATATTGCAAGAGAAGCAGAAAAAAAGACGAAGCAAACGTAAAATGGTAGAACATAACTAATCCAAACATATAAAAATTATACTGCCATTGAATGTTATTAAATAATTATGTAAATAGACCATTAAAAGATAGAGGTCATTTGATAATTTTTTTAAAAAACAAATGAACCAAGTGTACATTCACCACAAAATGTCTCACCCTCAATCATTCAGGTACCTTAAAAATAAAGGACAGAACTAGAAATGCTACAGAAACACTTAAACTGCAGTGGCTATATTGCCATCAACTAAAGTGATCTTCAAAAAGAAACAAAACCAGAGAGACTGTGGTTTATACCCTCGTGTGCAGTACAGTCCCGACCTCTGAACATGATGAGCTTCTAACCACTAGACCGTGAGAAGACTGATGGGAGAGCCTGAAATTGCCACATTATGTATCGTTCTGTTTAGGAAGCATACTTTATTAAGAAAGCATACTTTCCTTGAGAACGTAAGAGACATGTTGGAAAGGCTCGTGTACCAAGGTACTTCGGATGATCTCTGAGAATATGTATGGCCTCTGCAAACTAAGAGGCACTTGTAGCTGACAGATAACGTGATGGTTTGAATGAAAATGGCCCCCAAAAGGCTCACAGGGAAGTGTGGTCTTGTTGGAGGAAGTGTGTCACTGGGGTTTCAGAAGCCCAAGTCAGTTCCAGTGTTGCTCTCTTCCTACTTCCTGTTGATCCTGATGTAACTTGAAGCTACCTCTCCATTACCATGTCTGCCTGTGTGCCACCATGCTTCCCACCATGACAATAATGAACTAAACCTCTGAAATGTACACCAGCCCTGATTAAATGCTTTCCATTACAATAGTTGCTGTGGTCATAGCATCTCTTTAGAGCAATAAAATCCTAACTAAGATGATAGCAAGCAGCTGGGGCATTCATTCACTGAGCATAAAGAAATGAATTTTCTCACCAACATTTCTCACCTGGGAATAAAACTCTTTCCCAGCTGAGTCTTCAGATAAGAATATAATCCAAATGACCTTCCCTATTGCCCTGTGAGAGTACAAGGAGACTAGCTAAACTGCAGAGTTCTAACTCACAGAAACCATGAGCCAATAAACATGTATTGCTACAAGTGGCTAAACTGTGGTAAATTATTACATGAAAAATAAAAGGAATAGAAGATGAAGCCCTGCTGATCTATACTACTGATGGATTCTGAGTGAGGGGCAGATGTTGTCTTCAGTTGTATGTGCCACTGATGAGACCACCACACTGCAGTGAATAGCAGAAAACCCATGGTTACACCGACAACCCTGATTAAGCTTACACACAAATAGATCTTTAAAAAATAAGGAAATTAACAAAACATAATTTGGGGCATGACTGAGTTTTTCTGTTAACTTGTCTACATGCATTTCTATATTGTTAAAATTTATACAACTGATGCCATTCTTATCGTATGGTAATTTTAAAAGTAAATGTTGAAAATGAAGTGCTGGAGCTGAGGAGATGGCTCAGCTTAAGGGTGCTTGTTGCTCTTGCTGAAGACTAAAGTTTGATTCTCAGACTCTATGTCAGGTGCCTCATAATCACCTGTAACTCTATTCCTACAGGGCCGATGACCTCTCTGGCCTCCAAGGGCACCAGCACGCATAATGACATATACACACAAATACATATTAAGTAAAAATAAAATATAAAATACGAGATAGATAAGAAAAGAAAAACTGACATGCCAGTGCAGTCTGGAGAAATGAACGTGGAGCATGCAGCAAGAGCAGTGATAGGAACAGAGAATGGGCTGATTTACATACATATGTACACACAAGCAGCCTGTAGAACTCTCAGTGAGATCATTCCATAATACTTACAGTAAGAAACAGCTAAGGCCAGGGAAAGGTGACACACACATTTGATCTTGACTTGGGAGGAGAGGCAGGTGGATCTCTGTGAGTTCAAGGCAAGCCTGGTCTAGAGAACAGGACAGCCTGTTCTAGAGTTTCAGGATAGCCAAGGTTTCACAGAGAGAACCTGCCTTGGGGGTGGGGGGAGAAGAAAGAAGAAAGAGGGGGAGTGGGGAGTAAGAGGAGGAGGAAGAGGAGGAGGAGGAGGAAGAAGGACAAACAAGGACACAGTCCCAAAGGCCTCAAAGTATTAACATGTAAAGACCAACAATTACACAAAAAGACATGCTAAGAAATTGTAGGCAGAGGAGCTCAGGGTAAACCGCAGAAAACGCGGAAGGAAGTTCATGTCCAGATGCTGTAAGAAGGTCAGTAAAGTAAGATGACCATCTCAAATGGTTTGTTTGGGCTGGTAATGTCACTCAATGGTCCATCACTTATTTAGCTCATTAGAAGTCCTAGGTTCAACCTCCCACACTACAAAAACAAACAAAATCAATAAAAAAGCATATATTTGACAGGATAGATGCTAGTGACTTCTTTCAATATAATGGGGTAGTGACAAACTGTTTACAGAATTAAAATAAAAGATAAGGAACTAGAAACAAATGGAGCGTCATACATTTGAAGAGTCTATGACATAAAGAGTTAATGATGGGAGAAACAAATATAATTAGAGGTTATAGCAAGAAATGATTAAAGAAGAATTGTTAAAAAGAGTCAGGACATAATTAGTATGATAAGGCACCCAAATAATAACAGTAGGGCACCAAAGATAACAAAATGCTGAAATACAAATCATAACAGGTTCAAACACAATCTTCACTGCTTTGATATCCTCCAGTGCTGTCTACAGGTATAATCATAGATATCAACTCAGCTACACATGAGACATGCCAACTCAGAAAGAAGACAGGTGAGTCAATAACCTGGGCATATCTATAACTGAGTAAACTGGATGACCATATTATAATACAGAAACAACTCAAATGTCACTCTGCAGAGGAATGGCTACTCAAATTGTGGTATACCCATAGCATAGAATGTAACTCAGGAGTCAAACAAGTAATACGGCTAGATATGGTGGCATACCTTGAACCTCAGCACTTGGGAATACTATATGATTCCGAATTTTAAGTAAATGTCCAAAAAAAATTTTCCAGAACTATAATGAATGAAAACAGATCAGCGATAGGGAAGTGTTAAACTGAAGGGACAATAAGGAAACTTGGGAAAAGGTAGAAATGTTTGGTAACATGATAAAGCAACATACACATGACTACTATATGCATGTCAATTACTCATCAGGACATACTTAGCACTGGTAAATTTTATTATGATTAAATTATAACATAGGTCAATTAAAAAAACTCTTCCATGGAAACCTAGGTAGTATGTTCTTAGATAAAATCCTTGCGAAAGTCAGTACTCAAAGGCACCTTCTCTGAAGGCAGTGAAAGTGTTCTGTGTTAATACAAGGTGGTCGCCTGCTATTTTACATCTGTGCAGACCTAACCAAATATACAACACGAAGGTGAACCCTAATATAAACCACAGACTTCGATGGTTATAATGTATCCATGTAGGTTTCTCAGTTCTAACAAATGTACCATCAGGAACAGAATGTTGGTAATAAGGAAGGCTGTGCACATTTGGAGGCAGAATAAATATGATTGAAAATCTCCATAAAGGTCTATTTTCCTGGGAGCCTAAAGCTGCAATAAAAAAAAAATAATCAGGCTGGTAAGATGACTCAGTGAGTAAAGATGCTTGTTATGCAACCTTGACAACCTGAGTTCAATTTCTGAAATCTAAGTAAAGGTGGAAATAAGTGACCCTACAAAGTTGTCCTCCAATTTCTATGTGCCCATGCACACACACACACACACACACACACACACACACAAAATTTAAAATAAAATTTTAAAAAATTAAAAAATAAAGTCTAGCTGGGCAGTGGTGGTGCACACCCTTTAGTCCCAGGCAAGCAGAGGCAGGTGAATTCAGGGACAGACTGGTCTACTGAGTGAGTTCCAGGATAGCCAGGGCCACACAGTGAAATCCTGTCTTGAAACACAAGCAAAAAAAAAAAAAAATCAAAGAATAAAGTCTGTACAATTGTTCCTTTACCTCATCTCATCTATCATCCCCAAATACAGTCTAAAATTATGAGCAAAGGGAGAAGAAAGAAAGGGGAACCACTCAATCTATTTCTCTGGCTCTTACTTCTAACATAGGCATGCTTTACTTTGCTTTGGATATCAAGAGTCCAGGTTCCTCAGTCTTTGGACTTGAACTAGGTAATTCCTCCCGAAATGCTTAAAAATAAATATAGCCTTTTCAAGTTAGTCAATCATTTATTCAATGTTGCCCTTATTGTCTGTGCTGCTGGGGTTCTATGTAGGAAGTGGTCTCCTGTGCCCATGTGTTGTAGNACCCTGACTGCTCTTTGGACTGGAAAGGGAGGGGGAGGGGGAATGGGGAAGGGGGAGGAAAATGGGAGGAGGTGGAAAATTTTAATAATAATAAGGAAAATGAAAAAAATTAGTCAATTATTAAAACAATATATGACACATCTTTCCAAATATAAATAAAATTTTTTTCACACAATCATATCTTTGTAAGATGGTTTTATACATACACAGACCTAGGTACTAAAAAAGTGATGCATCCTACACTAACAGAATTTATCTTGGAAAAACTAATACTCCTAAAAATCACTGACGGGCTCATTCTCTGCTTCCTGGGTGCTGAAAATGCAAGCAACTGTCACATGCCTCTCTCGCTAGATGAACTGCATCACCCGGAACAGTGAGTCAGAATACACTGCTCCTCCTGGAAGTGGATTCTTGTCAGGCATTTGGTCATAATGGAGAGAAAAACAAAGCAGAAAACTAGTTCCAGAAATGAGATGGTTACACCAATAAATTTGGCCATGCGGTTTGTAGGCTTTCATAACTGGTTTGTGGAAAGAACGGGAAAGGGTTTATAGCTGTGGCTAAAGAAGCCTCAGAAAGCTGTGAGTAGAGATTTCTGAACATTTCTGGCAGGAGTATGAAGTAGGAGGCTGGGAGGAACTCAGGAGAGTAAAGGCAATGGTCTTCAGTTCTGACGCCTTTCGAAAGTCTGACCTGAGATTCAAAGCAAACTACATACTTCCAGTGTGCAATGCACAAGGTACGCATCTCCATTCCAGCAGATAGCAAGGGAGTTGATTTTCCTTTCTGTTGTAGTGTGACAAAAAAGTAGGTTGGTGGGGGCAAGGGTTTACCTGGATTCCATGTGCCAGTCCGTCACTGAAGGACATCGTGCTTAAGAACTCATCCAAAGATTTGAGCAAAAAACACGGAGGAATGCTGCTTGCCGGCTCATCCACTGGCTGGTTCCAGCCTNAAACCTAGCTAACTTTCTTAGACAACCCATTACCTCTTGCCTCGAATGGTACCACCCACAACTAACTGGGTCCTCCTCAATCAGTTAATAATCAGGGCAGTCACCTCAGAGGCATGCCTTCAGAGCAGCCTGATAAAGACAATTATTCGATTTAAACTTTTTCATGTAATTTTAGCTGTGTCAAGATTAACGCTACATGAGATAAAGTGATAGCAAAGGAAAGATCCAACTAAAGTAAGACTGAAACATAGCTCCATGTTCTGTCCCTACAGCTTCTGATCATCGGAGCTTTAATGGGTTGGGTAGCTTCCCCCAAGTAAAGATACTTCTGCTGCAGCATGTAGGGTTTCACTCTTGAATTCATTCCATTCAGTAACACAAGTTCGACATGATAAATACGTCAGGTTTATGGCACCTCCCACATCATCTGGTCTACTTTGTAACTTGGGCTTTACAGACCACTTAAGAGCTTACTGCAGCGAACCTGACCCTTTTGCACAGTGCCTAGCCTCAGTGGCTTTCTAGAACCTTTGTGCAAGGCTGTGTGACTGTACCCAGCCTTGTATCGTGCATGCCTGTAAAACCTGGAATCAATTAGGCAATGACAGGTTCTGCTGTCAGCATGAGATGTATAGTCTGACCTCAATGGCCCATAGCTGCAGCACCCTCAGAGTGCCTGTGTAGCTCAAAGTATGAAAACATTAATTAGAAATATCTGGAACGCTTCCCTGTTAAGGGACCATCTTTTCAAATGAAAGTTTTTGAAATTGGTTCACATTATTATACCCTGGTACTGTTGATTAGTAGGGTCTTGCTCTAAAGACATCTCTCCTATTGTTTTAATACAGAGTTCAGAAGTTGCTCTTTAACCTTCGTAGCAATGACAGCCCCTGCTGTACAACTTTAACCCAACTAACCTCCTTTCCTCAACAAACTATTTTGACATCTCTCTTTTCTATTACAGTAAACCTAGAGAAGTGAACAGGAAGCTTGCTACAGAACTGTATATTCCACTGTCTTGAGCTTTCCTTTGCCAACGAAGTAATGCATGAAGTACTTGCGTCCAGGCCTACCCAGTGAGGATCTACTGGGAGTGTAGAGTCGCTGGGAAGGGAGACTCACTCACTCTTTGTTGAGGACATATGGCTGCTGATAGGTTTCCCATGTTTCACTACAGGGCCCCACACTCACTCACATATGGGCACACTAGCTGGATTTAGCAGTTTTTTTTTTAAAAGACAAAGTTGAGAGGATGTTAGGGAGATATATGGTAATGGTGGATAGATACAACCATATTTTATCATATTTTGCTATATCACTTATGATATATATTTTATTGTATATATATATATATAT
>LOEQ01000642.1:23883-38264 GCA_001685075.1 Bramus lutescens | reverse complement strand
CAAGAAAAAAAAAAATCCAAACAGTGGTGACAGGACCACTTTCAAGTGGTCGGAACAGCAGTGTGCCAAATCTCAGTTTTTAGCTGCGAGGAGCAACCAGAGATGAATGTCAGTGAAGGGCTCAACCGTAGCCATGAAGGTTGTGGTTAGGGGCATTCCTCCCATTTCTAGGAACAGCAGAGAGTTGCTGGGAGCTCAATGGTCAAGTCCTCAGTTGGAGAAAAGGTTAAGATGACCAGATGGAAAACTCGCTGACTGAAGCCGCTGGTGTGCCTAAAAGTTGGCAACCAGTAGATTGTAAAAGTAAATGTGAATTGCTGTGGAGAAAGCCAGTCCAGGGTCCCAGCCCCAGGAGAGGGGGCAGGAGAGTCTATGGAGTCTTGGAACGGATCACAAAACACACCACAAAACCCACTTTAAGAGTTTATTAAGAAAGAAAGATACGTGCACAGACTTGAGGAAGCTGGTGCAGGGAGAGAGCATGGAGTGGGCATATCCAGCTTTTAAAGGCTGCCTAGCGCATGCACACAAGGGCTTACGTGGCTGCTTCCTGCGTGGTTGTGTCATGCAGGTGTAGGTGACATGACCATGCTGCATGTAGGTCACTTAGGGCTTGAGGACCCTGGTTGGCTATGTAAATTGCCTGAGCACTTGTTGGCACATGCGCAGTCCTGGAACCTAGAAGTTCCAGCCAGAGTGCTGGGTGGTGGAAACCATAACAGTCATAATCCAGAAGTCATCATGCTTTCTTGCCATGTCTATGTTTGCTGCCTTTCAGGTCAGTAGCGGTAGACTTCCCTATACTTCTTTTCCCGTTCCTGTCTACTCCGACAATGTAATTGTGGGAGTGCTCATTTATCACATAACATAATCTAATCAAAGGAGCCATTAAGTACAACTGTATTTATAGCTCAAGAGGAGAGAATACAAGGGAGGGGAATCCCATAGATTGTTTCAGGATTCAGCCTACCAGTATAAGTTAGGTGGTATTTTTTTAAAACAATGGGGAAGTAGAAGTCTCTGACAGAACAAAGATGGGTAAAGACATTTCTATCTGAGCCCCAGTAGAAAAGCTCTAGGCACTGAAAATAAACTCAGAAAAGTTAATTTTACCCAAGGATACACAGTCAGATTTGCCCAAAGGGAATGTGTGAATTAGAGAATCTAGGCAAATGGCTCTTTAGGCAATTGGTTATCTAGGTGAATGAATGGAGGTGGAGGTGCAGATGGAAAAGAAAAGGAGGGCTGCTAGACAGTAGAGAGGAGCCCAAGTGCAAAGACCCAAGAACTAGCAGGCTCCATAAGCTTACAAAAGTAGTTCTGCTGTTTAGCATAAGTAGGGCAGAAGAGCATCGGAGTGGGTGGCTACTATTATCTTGGAGAGTCTGACAGTGGCCAATTAAGAAAACCTGGGAACTTAATTTTCAAGATTACATGAAAACTTCTAACAAGCATTATCTGATTTTGTATTTGATTTGAGAGTTCCCTAAAAGGAACTGCATTACAGCCTTAACACAAAAATTTTAACTTTTATAAATGTCACATATTAATTAATTATTATATATCAAATACACACAGGTAAGGAATAAATCATAATGCACGTTACAGAATTCTACGTAAACATTATCCGTATACCAAGAAAACAATGCAGCCAGCGATAGAGATTTTAAAGAACAAGGAGAAACTGGAGACAAACAACAGGAGTTCAGCTCCATCAGTATCAAATGCCTACCTTTACTTCACCGCTTCCACCAGCCCTTAACACATTCCTCCATCCTTGTTCCCTGGCCCTATTTATTCTCTCCAACTTTTGGAGAAAGAGAAATAAACAAAATAGCATTTCAACTACTTAATACAAAACACACAGAACACATTTAACAGTAAAATTAAAATCAGTGTACTTCCTTTAAAACTACATGTGTGGGGAGGGCAGAGCTACACTGTGGAGATGGAGTCTCTTACCCGCTGCTTCTCTTGCCTCTTCACCTGCTCTGCCTTCAGGAAACTAATCTGGAACATTTTAGACATGTTCTCAGAACCCAAGTCTTACCATGTACATGTAGGCAAAGGGAGAAAACAAGGGAAAAAGCTACCTGATCCTTCTGCTTCTTCTCTTTCTCAATAAATTCCAACTTTCTTTTCTTTGCTGCTTCCTTAAACAAAAGAACACTTCTATCAATAATTTCTATGTTTTTATATTTTCATCCAGAAAGTATATCAACAGGAGGGGTATACCCAAAGAGATGAGGAAAACCAAAGGATGAACAAAATAAAGTATTTGTTTGAAAGACACAAAGCAGAAAGGTTTGGAGGCTCTGTAACACTGGTTCTCAATTGGTGGGTCGTGATCCCTGGGGATCAACTGACCTTTCCATGGGGATCGCTTAAGACCATCAGAAAACACAGATATTTATATTACAATTCATAACAGTAGCAAAATTACAGTTATAAAGTAACAAGGAAACTAATTTGATGGTTGGGGACCACTACAAGATGAGGAACTGTATTCAAGGGTCACAGGATTAGGAAAGTTGAGAACAGGGATGTATAATGTTAGTGGATTTTGCTGATGTCTAAGAACTGTTTTGTGAAGCTTTGAAATAAGCAGATATATGTCTTTATACCTCAAACATTTTCTTCCTTTCTTCTCCAGAACACATTTTCTTCACTGGAATTTGGTAGGGCTGTATAAAAAAACAAAGCTACAAATTAGATAAAGATTTAAGACACTCTTTGGAAATCACAAACTTCAGGAAGTTTAAGGTAAGAAAAGGTAAAGCCAATACAGTCATAACTTTTAAAATGTATTGACTTTAGACAGACTACTCGTTGATATGCCTTATATTAAACAACCTGGAAGGTGACACTCAAACCATCAACTAGTTTTCTCTGCACACACATATTTTTTTAAGATTTTATTTAATGAGAATTTCATATATGTACATAGTATATTATGATCATGTACACTCCCCAATTCTCACCTCCAACACGCCCCCAACTGTAGCACAATAATAAAAACCCAGAGACAGATATTGGGGTTCAACCTGAAGATCAGAAAAGCAAAACAGCCAGCCACTGGCTCTCGCCTCTACCTAAGTGGCGATTCTGCCTCCAGGAATCCTCAGAATGAGACTGTACTGCGCCCGAGAGCTGTCTCCTGCCATCTTATATTCCTCTCTAGTGCTGGGATTAAAGGTATGCACCACTACTGCCCGTTTTCTATGGCAAACTAGAATGGCTAACGTGTTTAAAGGTGTGTGTCTCCACTGCCTGGTCTGTAAGGCTGACCAGAGTGGCTGCTTTACTCTCTGATCTTCAGGTAAGCGTTATTTATTAAAATATGAATGAAATATCACTACACCCAACCATGATTTTGATCACACACACTCCTTCCCAACTCTCCCCACTAACTCCTCTTAGATCCCTCAACACTTATACCTCTCAGTTACCTGTCCTTTTTGCTTTTAATAACTGAGTCCAACTGTCCATATATGCATAGATGTGGAGCTATCCATGAAGCATCAGCAATATATTAGGGGCACACACCCTAAGAAAAGTGACTCCCTCCTCCAGCAGCCATTAACTTTCTAGTATTTCCTCATGGGGCCTCATGAGCTACTCCCCCAATGGATATTAATTTTAAACGTTCTAATACTATGATGAAACATCACTTCAAAAGTCAAATAATAAATTTTTCTTAAAAAATAAATTGTACAATATATGTTCACTACATAAAATTCAAACAATAAAAATTTATAGCTGCTTCATACTTGGAGGTAACCCATATCAATATTTTTATGAGTATCATTCTAGACATTTTTATAAACTTACATACATGTATAAATATACAAAGCCATAATATTACCTTTTCTGCTTTTTATAAAATGTTTTATTTGATAGCAAAAATATTTTTAATAATTCCGTGACAATTCCACATGATGGCAATAATTTACTATTATTGGTAATAAATTAACAAGGAAATAGTCCAGAGTTAATTTATTTAACCATTATTCTGAGATAGATTTTGGGTTGATTTTAAGTTTTCCTATTCTATATTCTGTAAGAAACTTTCTTACTTAGACCTTTTTGGCTCATAATCAAATATTCCAGAAGATCAATTTTAAAAAAAAAGAAGTGGAATTAAAGAGTAACATCATAATTTATATTTTGAGAACTCTGCCTTCCCCAAAGGCTGGACCAATTTATTTTCCACCAAAGAATATAGAAAACACAGATTTTCAGGTGGATTGTCCATCTCTCTTAATTTCTGCTCCTTAAAAAGGCTAAGAATATTTCCTTTTACATATTTACTATTCACATAATCTCGGATAAATTCTTGGTTTATCATGTTTATTATAACTATTTTCTTATGTTTAGCTTTTACTTATTCTTTTACAGCACTAAAGTTTATAATTATAAATCAGCTACAACTCTATTTTCCTTTATGGTATATGTTAATACTATAGGGCTAAAAAAGATATTTTATTTTTACTAAGCATTCTTATTAAACTATTCTTCATTTTGACACCTTTCACAGTTAAACTCTACGTGGCTATTAGCACTAGTTTCCAAATTTGTACACCACAAAAATCAAATGAGTAAGTAGTATTAATGTTAATGAACTGGCGGCACACATCTACAATCTTAACTTTCAGGAAAATAAATTCAAGGACAACCTGAGAGACTGACGCAAGAAGGGAGGAAAAAGCTAATGCAATAAGAGCTTTGTGGCATAAATGACTAGCTTTTAAATTTGCCCTATTATCGTGTGTGTACAGTGTATGCAGGCTTCTGTGTAGCAGGGAGGACAACACTTGAGTTGGTGTTCTTCCCCCTACCTGGGCTGCAGTGATCAAGGCAGGCTGGCAGGCTTTTGTTGTAAGCACCCTCCTCCCACCTGCTGAATGAGCCTCAGCCCTAGGAAATATCCTTAGCCCAAGAGGAGGAGGTTTAAGAGGTAAGTTATATGGAAGCAAAGATTAGGTTCCTCTTTGATTTTCTCTATCACCTTACATAGAGATTATTCAAGTATTTGTGGAATAAAATTCCAAGCTATTCCTCTGAGAGTATCTGGGTGTTTTCAGAATGTTATCTCTATACTAAAGATATAAAAAGAAACACTGTACTAAGGAAATGGTTTTGTTTTCTGTCACTCAAAAAACAAAAGCAAAAATGAACCCAATCACTGAATTATGTTCATGGAGCTCCCTCTGGTGGCTTCAAGAAAAACAACAAAAACCCCTAAGAAAAAGAACAACAAAACTACATGTACTAGCTTAAATTTATCTAAATAAACATGATATTACTATATTAAGATATTTAAGCAAGTCTGGATATAAAAGATATTGCATATTTGTTGGGGGGATATTCTTTAATTTAAAAAGGAATCATTCAAGAAAACAGCAGGCATTTATTTAAAATCTCAGCCAGTGTGCTAGCTGACACTATCTCAGCTTTTTAGGAGCACAGGAAGAGCAAGCATTCAAGCTGAGTTGAGGAGAGAGCAAAACCCTGCTTCAAAAAACTAAAACACTCCAGAAACTGTGGTTTCTTTTTATTCCATTCCCTTGTTATGACCTTGATAATTTTCTTATCTATTTGATTGCAATGCTCTTACTTTTTTCTATCTACCTATTGGTGTGGGAGGTCCTTCTGTCTGTGTTGCTTTTCTTGGTTAATGAATAAAGAAACTGCCTCGACCTGTTGATCGGGCAGAAATTAGGTAGGCGGGGAAGATGGAACTGAATACTGGGATAAACAGAGGCAGAGGGAGGCCATCGATCCCCCGCCAGAGTCAGATGCAGAACCTTGCTGGTAAGCTACAAATATGTGGCAATACACAGATTAGTAGAAATGGGTTAAATTAAGATGTAAGAGTTAGCCAATAAGAAGGTAGAGCTAATGGGCCAAGCCGTGATTTAATGAATACAGTTTCTGTGTGGTTATTTCGGGGCTAAGCTAGCTGGGTGGCCAATTCTGGACAGCCAGGACAAACAAGCAGCCTTCCTGTTACATTAAGTTTTCATAAATTTTATTTTTATTCTTTTATTGTTGCAAAATATACATTCCAAAGTCATGTTTTTTCTATTTTAAGTGTCTCTTCTGTCATTATGCAAGCTTGCTCTGCTGGACATTGAATTTGTGGGACATTAAATGTTTTAAAATAAGTCATGGCACATTCTAAGTACTGACTACTATCTAATTTTCAGTGGATTGGCTTAAAAATAATTTAAAAATTATAAAAAATTAAAAAGTAATAACCTTGCCTAAAATCCTTCTGGTTTTAGGCAGCTATCATCTGAGTCACTTTTCCATTACTTAAGAGTATGAGAAGTGGAGTCTATCATTTTGAATATTAAGAGCAAAAATCCAGAACTCCCATTTACACTGACTGTTAGCTGGAAATGAAATAACCATTAAGAAAGCACATTACTTGATTCCGTCAGCAATGAGAAGACACTGATTATACACTTGGTTTCTTTTCTGTCCTGGTCAAAGGTGAGAACTTTCAACCATGTCATGGATTCATTTCACTATTTCCTTCATTCTCAGAATAGTGGGTGGCCAAGGGACAAAAACAACTCTCATTTTATAAGTTCACCCAAGTGTGTATTCCTTTTTGTGATTATTCTATGTGGTATCTGCCTAGTCACATAAACAGAAGTATGTCGCTGGGCGGTGGTGGTAAAGGTTTTAATCCCAGGGAGGCAGAGGCAGGTGGATTTTGTGAGTTTGTAGCCTGGTCTACAGAATGAGTTCCAGGGAAAGCTCCAAAGCTACACAGAAAAACCCTGTCTCCAAAGAAAAAAAAGATAATGTGTCTGCCCTCTCTTACTCCATGGCCAACATTAGTTTTAGCTCCAAGAATCAGAGATGTTATGCATGTCTATATTACAACTGTTAAACATGTGTTGCAAATGTAAACACTATTTGGAATAAACATGTGTCTTGAAAATTATCTATGAACTAATATTTTTAAAAACTTATTGAGAAGACATGAAAAATGTAATGAAATTTTGGTATGGAATATAAATTTTTTAAAGCATATTTGTAGCAATGAAGTCAACTGATTACATATCAAAATATGATACAATCATAATGATAATAAATAAAAATATACAGAAATCAGTTAAAGAAGCGCAGTGTATACCGAAGTGTGTTTCATAGTTGTTAAAAGCACACTAAGTCAATTTCAAACTTTCAAAATACTTGATGGATAAAAGGACATCATGATATCACTAAGATAACTTCAGATATCAACCTGCTTCACTAGAAACCAAATTAGGTACGTATGCAAATAATCTATTTCAAAAGCAGTGTTTTATTTATTGCACCATAGTAAAATACTTACTGTAAAGCATTAACAATAAACCTCTGGATGGGGAAATGACTCAGAAGGTAAGGTGCCTACCTAGCATGAAGACCTAAGTTTGGTCTTCATAAGTCCACAGCACTCACATAAGAGCCAGCCTTTCTGGTGTTCATCTGTAACCACAGGAGCTGTTGGCTAGTGAACCTAGTCAAAGCAGTGAGCTCCTGGGTTTCTGAGAGACCACATCTCAAAACATAAAGTGAAGAGTGACAGAAAGCACCCGAGGTTGATGGCTGGCCACTTATACACATATGCATGTATATACCACACACATGAAAAAAAAATCTCAAAGAAGACTTGTTTACTTGTGCCTAAAAGGGTTTTTATCCGTCCTTTCACCCTATTTAGTATGGTTAGAAAATAAAGAGCATTGTTTTCCTGATAGAAATTTAATCTATTCAATCGTTTATTCATTAAAAAAACAATTTTGTGCAAACATGTATCATGTATATCAAGGCCCTTCACTTCAAAGAGATCACACTCCAATAAACATAACAATAAAAGGATACACACAAGGTACTGAAGTTCTGCTAAGGAAGCAGGTCCTATTTCTCTTTGGGAGGGCAGAAGAAACAATCAGGAGAAAGATAAAAAAAAGGTGGCATTTCTTATCTCCCATTGGTCAGTGGAAACTTTAAATACAAATGCTACTGCTGCCAATGTGATGATATCCCTGGCCATGATGCCAGTATTCTATTTGTTAATCTAGAAGCTAAAGTTAGAGCACTCATCACAGACAAATGGCTCCTTTATCTATCCACCCCTCCCACCCCACTTTTGTTTCCACAGTATAACTGTAGGAGGTGAGGGCATTAGCATGTGATCTCATTTTACCTAGCAAGGGCTTATGACAAAACAGTGCAGTCCTGATGTGAGTTGTGCCTACAAAGGGCAAGAAAAAAAAAAACACTCAAGAGGAGGAGAGAGAACAGATCAAACAAACGAACAAAGGACAAAGTGCATAGGAGGGAGAGTCAGTAACTGGTGAGGGTCCAATTTAGCTGATTTGCAGAGAACCTTGGAGCATCACAACAGATGAGAGCAATAGAAAAGGGGGGATCTTGAGAGGTTTTATCATCTAAGCATGAGCATGGAACTTACGTAACAAGGCAAGACGTTGCCACTGAATGTTTTTTTCATGGACACAGTATATAAGTTTTTAATTCAATGAGCCTTTTTCTAATGATCCTCTAATGATTTTAATTCCTTGGTTATAATAGGAAGCTAAGGAAATTAAGTTTCAGGGTCTCGAAAGCTAGTAATGAATGATCTTAGCAAGCTATGGATCTTTTTTATGTGAAAAAAAATTTAATGAAAATTCTTTTTTCTTTATAACTGACATTACATAGATATTCTCTGGTGCAATTAATAAAGTTTACAATTAGCTGGGTGGTGGTGGCACAAGCCTTTAATCCCAGCACTTGTGAGGCAGAGGCAGGCAGATCTCTATGAGTCTAGACAGCCTTGTCTACTGAGAAAGTTTCAACTCACAGCCAAGGCTACACAGAGAAACCCTGTCTCAAACAAACAAACATCAGAAATGTTGAGGTGGAAGATTAGGGGATGATCAGAATCTTAGAGGATTTAAGGACAAAGAAATAGAGAAAGTCTTCGGTCCTAAGTTTCTTTTCATGACCAAAGAGAGAGAAAAGGATATGATGGTGTTGTTTGATATCTGAATAAACAGAATCAACAAATGATAAAGCCAGTGTGCCAGTTACACCTCCTATATAGAGCCTGCACTATCACAGCAGCTGCTGGAGACACATTACAGAAGGAAAGAGCATCTCCTGCTCTGCTCAGTGCCCCTTTCTGCTATTGCAGCATGTGGGGACCTGTGACACTCACTCCTGCAGGTTACCTTGCAAAAGTTGTGCCTATGTCCTGCCAGTTTCCAACTGAATCTCCACAGTACCACAAAGACAGTTTCCTACAGAGTCCTGCTGGTGTGCAGTAAGCTCTCAAGAAAGCTCAGCAGCACTGGCATATTCCGCTTGCCTCCAGGAGGCTCCACAGAGTTTGTCAGCTCCCTAGTGTTTTCTTAGTACACTTTACTGACATACAGGCAACTTCCCAGTGGGCTTCAGTTCTGTGGCAGATAGCTTTCTCTTGGCCAGTGCCAGGCTGTGGGAACTCAGTGGACATCACCACAAATAGGCTCAACAGCTATTCCCCGTCCATAAGATCTGATTTAACTTCACAGATAGAGTTGGGGAGTTTTCACTTTTTTCTTCTTTGAATGTACCAGGAGTAGCAGCTGATTCCTGTATTTGCCACGCCTACACTAAATTCCTCTTACCTATTTAATGGCTAAATCCTAAAATAAGCTAATAATGATTTACACTAAAATTTCCATAATCAAATTCCAAATCAAAAGCGCCAATGTTCTGCAACTAATACCATGATCCCAGTCATGTAACTCAACAGCTTTGGGCCATTTTTTTAAATCTGAAGTGGGAAACTATCACAATATGAATCATATTCATTATATAGTTCCAAGATTTTGATTTGTGAATTCTGAAATACCCAATTATCTGGTGTCTTAGCAATAATATCACAGGTACTTACTTCTCTGCATACAATCAAGAGGTTCAAGAAGGATTTCATTTACAATGCTACCTTTTTGTATTATACCAGCTGTGTACTCAATGTATCTACCTAATGCTGTCAACCGCGTTAGGAAGGCTCCTACGTTAGAGAGGATGGAGGAGGCAGAGCAACACTCCTCAGTAAGGATATGAAGACTACCCTGAGTACCAGATAACCAATGGGGCTGTTACTACACGGGGTCAAACTGACCTTGACATTAATCAGTTTGGAAAATGATCTTACCTGTTTATGTTTCGGGGGTGGTTTTTTTTCAAGTAACTTTTTATCTCCATACTTCTTATATGTTAAAGGCACTCCATATTTAGCAGCAGGCTTTGTGATTTTCTGAGCAGGGACAAGAGAAATGGCACTTTGCCCTGATGCTGGTCTTTTACCTGCATGAAAAGACAAGCAATTCTTTTTCAGTAGTTCTTTACAGTGAACCTTTAATACCAAAAAAAAAAAACTTCAGGAATGGTACTTTCGTATTTTCACAATCATTGACAACAATGATTTGCTATCCAATATCAAGCATCAAAGCTTCAAGTACTTTACACTGAAAGTCTTTTTTAAAAGACTTTCACATCGCTGCTCTGCTTTAGCTCGTGCCCTCACTCATGAGAGGGTGTACTGCGATGTGGAACTCGTTTGGGTATAGTGTTTTGTCACAGTAGAAGGAAACCCTAACTAGGACAGACACTAAAAGTATTATTAGCTATTGGATGTCACTGTAGAGATTCAGAAGCAATTTATATTGATAATAATGTGATAGAGTAAAGTTTTTCTAAAACATCTTGATCCATCAACTAGGAAGTATAAGAAAGTCAGTCAACCATCAGACCAAAACAGAACAGAGTTCTATGAAGTTACAATTGTGTGACTTGGCTAATTTTATGAAAACAACAAAAGAGCTAGGCCACACCTTTAATCTCAGAGGCAGAGGAATCTCTGTGAGTTCAAGGCCAGCCTGACCTACGGGAAAAGATACCTCTGTTTTAAAAACAAAATGAAAAACCAAACTGAACTAATAAAATCCTAAAGGAAGTGCTATGCATACCAGAAAAAGGGACTGGAGTCACCAAAGCATCAAAATGAACATTCTCAAGAGAAAGACATCCATCGTAGTAAGAGAAGATGGAGGGCTACTTACTGCACCTTACCTCCTGGGCTCCATGTCAAGGCTCCCTCTAGTTTAATGAAGGTGATGGAACCCACAAAGCATTTACAAGCCCACCCACAACACATTCTTATTTTACTCCTATATTACTGAAGATTTCATTCATGTAGCTCCTTGTACAACATTTTTTTTTCCTTCCTAATTCCAACACTGGCTTCTCGAAGGAAAAAGAGTGTGTTGATCACCATTTAAGTTCTGTGTTTCATCCCGAGCACTTTAGGGGAGAAAAATATAAATACAGCTGGCCTTCCTGAGTACACATTACCATTATCATTTCCAGTGTACATGAAATATTTTTATAATATGCTATTTTTTCAGTTTATCCAAATCCAATCATATTTTGTACTGTTCCAAAATGGAATGAGAGAAATTTATGAAGAAACGAAGCTATGTGTGTGCATATAAATTATGAAACATACAAAATACTACAAACATCCTATTGTCAATGGTCAAAACTGAAATAAAACCTACCTTTAGTAATATGGTTGCCCTCCCAATAATTTACTTTTAAAAATTTAGAATATAAAATATTTATCAAAGAAAAATATTTTACATAAAGATTTACACCTTAGTGCAGGCATTTCATAACATTCTTGACAACATTCTAAAAAGAAAAATCTTCAAGTCAGGGTTCATGTAAACAAGATAGAAAACAGAAACTGATTTACCTGGTAGAGGCTGTGGTCCCAACTTTGAAAATGTTTTTAGACAAAATTCTGCTGCAATAAGCTTAGAATGAAAGAGAGAGAAAAACAATGTTAAAAAGATATCACCTCTGAGTGTAGTGGTACACACCTTTAGTCCCAGCACTCTGGAAACAGAGGCAGGAGGATCTCTGAGATTGAGATCAGCCTGGTCTACAGAGTGAGTTCCAGGACATCCAAGGCTATCCAGTGCAACCTTGACTTGAAAAAACAAAACAAAACAAATAAATCAGTTTCCTACACAATAAAAAACCTAGTCATCTATCAAAATGCATTTTTTCTTCCAGTCATAAAGATCTTGACAATAAACTGAATTAAAATTCAATAATCCATCCAGCATATTCTCTTCTTGCTAACCATTGACCCCTGCTAATCTTACTAATGTGTTTTTATTACTTCTCCAGTCTTTCATTCTCAAGCTAGACTAAAACACAGTACGTATATTATTGGCCTTTTCCATATCTTAGTAACTTAACAACTATGGAGGGATCATTGCATTCTATAAGCATCCATAGCCTCATTTATGTCAAAACTGTTCAAGAGTCACTTCAAAAGATACTCTCTTGGGAACACCATTAAGTTACTGTGCATCACTTACCACCTGCAATGAGTTCACACACATCTGCAAACTTGCCATCGGATAAATATTTTAGTGTCTCATTTAACATAAAAACATTCCATTCCTGACTGAGTCTTCAGCATTTATAAATATATTTCATGAAACAAATATTTATATTTTCCACAAGTAATTTTCTCTATTTTAAGTACATTTTTTTCCAGTGTAAAACTATGATATCAACAAAGATTTACCTCAATTTGAGTTTATCTTATTGATGGTGAGCAAAATGTCAAGTAAACTTTCTCATTTTTCCCATAGAAGTGAGGCACAGTGGAAAGAATATTCGACAGCAGACAAGACAACCAGTAAGCACAAACCTCCAACCTGAGATAATTCTTTTCTACTGAAGACCCCTATGGCAATAGTACTCAGTCTCAAAGTCAACACCATCTCTACTACTGGCATTAACACGTGACTTTTCTGGCTCTGCCACAGTTTTTGAAACAGAGATGTGTAGCAGGCTTTCTTTTCAGACTATCTTTGGATCTCCGGCCCCCAAATAACGCCACAGAGACGTTTCATTAATTGTGAAAACTTGGCCTTTAGCTTAGACTTGTCTCCAACTATCTCTTATAACTCAAACTAACATACTTTTATTAACCTACACTCTGTCATGTAACTTTTACCTTTCCTCAGTATGACATATCCAATTTATTCTGAGTCTGCTGGCAAAATCCTCATGCCTAGATTTCTCCTCCTCTACCTCTCTCCCCAGAAATCCCACTTATCCCAAGCTATTGGCCATTCAGCTCGTTATCAAACCAGTCAGAAGACATCTTCACAGGATACAAAAATATTATCCCAGAGATGGTAGTGAATGAACCCAGCAAGTCCTTCAGAGAGATTATGTGTGCTGTATTTTAGAACTAATGCAGTAGAAGATAAACAGAAGTCTGGTTCCAAGGCAGTTCAGGGCAAGTGTGTGAGAACACTTTTTCTGCAGAACACACACATTTTTTTTTCCTTTATATTTCTTAGAAAAGTAGAGGGATCTGTTCCATTTCCTGTGAAACTGGGCATTGACTCCGGGCTTCACACATGCTGCAGAAGCACTTTATCAGTGACTTAATTCCTGAGTCCTCATCATGGCACACCAACCCCACCTTTTGTTTTTAAACCTTTTATTTTGCGACAGGGCCTTGTTGTGTAGTCCAGGCTGATCTTGGACTTGGGATCTTCCTGTCTCTCAATACCTCTTGAAAGCTAAGACTGTAGGATTGTGTCCTAGGCCTGGCTCAATGGGTGTTTTATGATCTCCAGCTTGCCCTCAAATTGGATAATTTATTCAAATATGAATCTTTCTGTTCTATGTAAATGTTCAGATGAATTGAGAGATCATATATTCACAACTCAAGAATATCCTGGAATATTATGGGAATTCTGTCCAATTTAAGAGCCATCACCAGTATGTAGCTATCGTAACCCTAGTCACATTCTAAGTGTTCGAGAGGTGAACAGAAGCTGTGATGTTGGACTAAGATATGGAAGACTTCCCTCCTCAGAGCACTCTACTAGACAGAGACTGGACTCCTAATGAAGGAAGCTTACCCATAGTTTGTGAAGCCACATGCAGGGAAATCTATCAGGATACAGGGAGGAGCACTGAGCCCTACTGATGTTTAATTGTGGCCAATGGCTTTGAAAGAACTATGGTTTCAAAAATAAAAGTTGTACTATAATGCAGGAATTTAAAAGGCAGACACGAAGGATCAGAGGTTTGCAGTGACATAGTGAGAAAACATAAATCTGCATGATATAGATTACTATGATACTAGAAGAAATAGCTTATAAACTGTTTCAAAGTTATAGCCTTTTGTATGTAGCACAAGAGCCAGGCGGTGGTGGCGCATGCCTTTAATCTCAGCTCTCGGGAGGCAGAGGCAGGCAGATCTCTGAGTTCGAGGCCAGCCTGGTCTACAA
>LOEQ01000642.1:223-13854 GCA_001685075.1 Bramus lutescens | reverse complement strand
AAAAAAAAGAGTAACCAGGGAAGATCCCACTGTAACATGAGATGGCTCAGAATGTGGTACAATGTATACCTACCTCATTTTCATATCTCATCTGTGAGGAGGTGGTAATCATTTGATAAAACACAAAAATTAAAAATTCTCATGCCTTTTAAACTAGTAACTGCAAATTCAAATGTATTACAGATATAGTATCAGAAATGCCAAAATATGTATACAAGGGGCATATGGTTTAGTACTATTTGTTTATTAAACAATCTCCATGTCCATTAAGGGGACTGATAAATTATTATGATAGCCCTGTACTATGCAGCCACAGAGAAGGAAACAACTCTGCATACAGAACTCAACACTGTCAACTGAACACAGACGTTGCAGAATAGTATGTATAGTGCACTCCCAGTTTTGAAAAAGCACATGCTTATGTCCCATCTGAACTAGATCAGCTATGCACTTGTACTTACAGTGTATGCCTGTGTGAGCACAACAAAGACAGAAGGAAGAACGAAGAAAAGGGAATCCATAAACAGGGTCAACATTACAGAAGTGGACTGCAGAATAATGTGTAACCAGCTTTACTTGCTACACTTGCCTTAAGTATTCTTAAGGAACAAATAGTACATTTAAAGTCACATAAAATTAATTTTAAAATATTTCTCTAATGAAACACCCCCTCATGTGAGGTGGCAGCAGAAGGCTTACTAGTTTCAGGTCACGCACATGATAAAAATGCTATTTCTAAAGATAATAAAAACAAATACTAAAACTATTTGTTTTTATTTTTATAGTTAATTATTTTTATAGATATTTACTGACAGAGAATAGTATAAAATTGGAAATGCCTTTTCATAGAGTCATAGGATTCTGACTTCAAGAATACATACAATGGTAGAGACTCACAAATCCCTGTGAAGAAACATATTCAACAAAGGGAAAGACAATGAAAAGGCTAAGTGGAGACCAATGGCTATGGAAACTAGAGTAGAAAGGAAGTGATCCCTGAGTCTCATCACCTTACTCTACAGAGTTCTTCTGTTACCTTGTTTCCCATACCTGTTCTGTTTGTCAAAAATATATTCAACGCGGCACAGAAATGTGTAGGAATCAGCTTTGCAGAATGTTACTGAAAGAGCTCACAAATTAACAGTCATCAAATTTATTCTGTAAAGAGTAAGAGAAGCTGGGGCCGGGGTGGTGCACACCTTTGATCCCAGCACTCAAGAGGCAGAGGCAGGAGGATCTCTAGGTATAAGGCCAGCCTGCCTGGTCTACAGAGTGAGTTCCAGTACAGCCAGGGCTATTCAAAGAAACCCTAGCTCAAAAATAATATCTATCTATCTATCTATCTATCTATCTATCTATCTATCTATAAATAACAAAAGGGGGGTAAGAGAGTATACAGCTGAGGCTTAACAGTCATATGGTCTCTATCTTAACTTTCCCACCATAGTTATAAAGCAATCATAAGCTATTTGCAAACAATTATGCTGTAACAAAATTTCATTTTCAAACAAAGCTGGGGGGCTGGATTGGGGCTATAAAGACTGTTAGAGAGATGAGCAAGTAACTCAGTAATTCCAGAGAGGGAATGTGCTAATCTTAAAGCTACAGAAGCACCAGTCACGCCTGGAGATGATGAAAAGAGATAACCTGGTGAATATATGAACTAAGTAGTGACCTCAGGGATAGAACAGTAGGGAAAGAGGCCTGCTCATTTCAGTTCTTCATAGTGTGACTCTGAAAAAAGATCACTTTGAAATTAAATAGAAGTTGGTTCAAAAGCCAACTATATGACTGGGGGTAAGTTACTTAGCCTCTGCTAGATTCCTTATCTACTAAATAGGAAAAACTGTCCAGAGCCATAAGATTTAAAAGAACAAATACAGCCCTCCATCCTCCTTAGCAAAAACACGCATATAAATTGAGACTAGGTGATAAAGAGAAAGGCAGAAGGAATTTAAAGATAGAAAAGACCAAAGAAAACCAATTATGAAAAATTTAAAGAAATTGGGACTTGAGCTAAACTTTAAATAATGAAAGTAGAATAATAAGACAGCTAAGGGAGATGTTACAAAAATAATCACAATAAAATACAACAAAGAGGAAGAGATAGATGTACAAATACAAGGTTCAACAATACAAAATTCATGCTCAGTAAATATCTGTTAAAATAAGGGATAGACAGATTTATTAAAAAAAAAACCTAAAAATGAGGCTGCTTAGGTAAGGTGGAGCATACTTTAGAGATTCCAGTAGTCAAATTAGCTTTTATGCTGCTGCAAATGCAAGGTTTCCAGAGCTAGAGTTATTTAGCAAGACTGTACTTCTGGAAGATATCATCTGGCAGCAATAAGATAGATTGGCAGAACACAGAAAAACCAGTTATAATAATTAGGTTACACGCATGCATATATATGCACATATACACGTATACAATCTAATTATTATTATCTAAATATTATTACCATTATATGTATGCACACATACATATGCATGTGGGATGTATTATACACACAAGAATATATTATAGATAGGAAACTAAGCAAAGATGGTAGCTAAATTAGAGATGAGACTAAAATATTGGATCCAATACCAGCCTGCCCTAGCAATTACAATTAGCATCTGTACTTAAAAATGAATACATATAGCTGGGTGTGGTGGCATACGTCTATAGTTTCAGCACTGAAGTGGTAGAGGCAAATGATCAGAAGTACCAGGTCATCCTGGGCTACATGAGACTCCATCTTCTGTTCTGCACTCCCACCCCACCAATAACTATATACACAATCACATTTTCAGTTCAAAATCAAGCTCCTACATGCCAACCCACCTGATCTTCTTGAAACAAAGCACCTTTCTGAGCATTTATTCGTTTAAACAGATCTCCTCCTTCACAGTAATCCATTACTATGTAGAGAGAGCCATTTTCTACAAAATATAAACATCAAATCCCATTTTTAAAATGTTGCATCAAAATCACAGTTAAAGATTTGCTAAAAAGCAGCATCTAGCCAAGAGTGGACCACCTTCAAAAGGATTAGGGCACAAAGTCTAGGAATGCTGTCTATACAGGCTGTACAATGATTTAAGTTTCAGGCAACTCCATAATCAACCTTTTTTTTCTAACAAGAATACACCATCTGAGTAGAGAACGATGTTCATACCTTAATACTTCAAGAACATAAATACAATGCAGAACAATATATGTTTGCTCAATTTCCTTAAATGCTAAATATAAAATCATGTTTTCCCACCCACTTTTCAGAACCCTTAGACTTGAAATGATCACTAGCTTTCAGTTTTGAATTATTCACTAGAATTAACAGCTCATTAAACACAAACTCAACAATAAATGAAATAAGGAACTCTGTGAATTCAATAGCAAATAAGGCACAGCCTCCACCTCCAAGCCCAGGGGTTTCTTTTATTCTCTTAAAACAAACAAACTGTGCATTTGTGTGAATAAATATGAAGATGGGACACTGCCACAATTACTTTTGTATCTTTTATACCTTTATATCTTTATGCAAGGAGAAAGGACCTTTTGTGTCTCTTTCCATCATTAGAAAGGCCCAGAAAACAATCATTCTTTCTACTACCAACTTTTTTTCCATGCAAGGAAGAGTGATCAATATGACTTGTAACATGTGTTGAGCCATGACTCACTAAGGAGACTATCACAACCAAAGAGTGGTGTTCCTACTTCTTGCATCCTTAAGATGTGCACAATGGCCATATCATATTACTAGAAATACTTATTTCTCTCCATTTCTAGTGGCTTTCTAATTGAGGGTTCTTATATGCTCTTCTGATATAGCACCTATAATATACCATTAGAACTAGAAACTGATCTGGATCAAACCAACTAAAGATCTAGTATGACTATGACTAGATGGAAAGATCCTCTCAATATACATGCTAGAAACGACAAAATAAAATTGGGCTGGAGAGATCACTCAGTAGCTAAGAGCATTCAGAGGACCTGAGTTTGTTTCCCAGAACCCACATTGGCTCACAGTCACTGATAATTCCAGTTCCATGGGGTCCGTTGCTGCCTTCTGACCTCCAAGAACACCAAACATGTACATGGTGCACTTAGATGCACTCAGGGAAACACACACATAAAGTAGAAGTAAACCTTAAAAACTGACAATATGAAAAAAAAAAAACCTCTATACAATCCACAAGTTGCACATAGAGTGTCATCATAGTTAAGACTATTTCAGGGAGGAAACAGAGCAGTAACAACAGCTAATTCCAAGACAAAATAATGGTATTTCAAAGATAGCTGAAAACAAACCTTCTATGCTTTGGAAGCTAAGTGTAGTACCAAGAAACTGAAGAGGGAAGATTTGCAAGTTTGAGCCTAATCTGAGTTACATGGCAAGAGCCTGTATCAAAGCTGTAGATAAAACTTGGAAGTGTTTGCATAGAGCACACAAAGCCCAGTATCTGATCTCCAGCCCTGGAAGATTGGGAAACGGAGAGGTGAGACTATGGGAAGTTACACAGAGCACAAAGAAATTTGAGAAATGTCGGGGATTTAGGATATGAATTTGCTCTATTTTCTGCTACTCAGATCTCTATTGGAGCAAATTTTCATTTGTTCTCTCCTTCTCTCTCCCCTTCCCATCTTCCTCTCCCCTTCCTCCCACTCATCTACCCCCTGCTTGCATGCCTGTTTGTCAAGGTCTCTCCAGATGTTGCCCAGGCTGGCCTCAAACTCACAATCCTCCTGATTCTATCTCCCTAGTACTAGTATTGCAGGTGTGGCACCAAGACCAGTTTTAAATCAATACCTACTTAAATATATAATTAACAGAAAAGGATTCCCTCTGTTAGAAAAGTAATGATCTGTTTTGTATTCTAACATCATATCACCACCTGTTTGTCAGATTAATTCGCACAAGACTACAGATACACAAAAACCCCTTCATCACCAATAGCCTTACAGGTTTTTAAAGGACCCCTAAAACCCAAAACTACTACCTTAGAAACTGCTTGATGTTGAAACAAAACCAAACACAAAACCAGATAAGCCAGTGACACAGACAGAATAACTAAGAGCATGACAAAAACATTAATGGAACATGAAATAGAAAACCGCTGCTTGGCTATTTCTAGCACCCTTTCCTTTACCACTACTAAGTTTAGAAATCAAAAGCCCCAGACATTTTAATTACTGTTTTCTAACAGTCTGGGCTGTGAATTTGTGTTCATTTTAAAAGACATACACTTGCGTTATACATGTATGGCATGTCTTAGTTATAAATTCAAGTACAGTGTTTCCTGGAGTTGTGTGCGCTGCTGTAGCAAGTTGATCGGATCTGAAGGGCGGTCATGGGAAAGTCCATTTTTGCTTCTCTGGCAGAAATTCACAGCTCTGCACTGGCTACTGGGTCTGAAATAGGGACAGCGTGAACCAGTACTGTCCCCAGTCTCCCTGCAAGCAGACAGTGTCTACTTGGCTTCTAGCTGATATCCTCTGTAGAGCTGCTTCACTCCCACACATTTTGAGTTACACAAGTCTTCAGAATTGTGGTGCCAGGGCAGAGAGAAAACAACCAAGCACTTTGTTTACCTAACACAGCACGTGTCGTGTAGGCACAGAAACCACGCTAATTCCTAGGGAGTTCGAATGAGGGTGGACTTAGAAGAACCAAGAACTTGTAGTCATGCCTGTCAATGCCTTTTGAATGTTTATGGTGACAGGTAATGCTTCAAATGAAGTACATGTGAATCATTCAGATGGCTCCTAGGTGTTCATCATGTTCTAGGATGGACTGGGAGGCCCATGAGGACCCACTCCTAGATGAGGATAGATGGTAGTTAAAGGCTTCGGGCAGGAACAAGTCATTTTTCCTCAGGGCTGTCATCACTGGTAAACTGCCCAAGAAAGAACCCCATTGTGGAAGTCTTTGATACGACTACATTGTGGGAACTCCTTCAGCCAGCACCCATACCTGTGTACATGCAAGCAACCCTAGTTAAAGTCTGTGGGTTATTAAAAAGAGAAGACATGAAAGCAGGAAGGAAGTGCTGGGAAGAGGAAAGCAATGGGCTGCAGGTGGAATATGATTAAGTTATATATATGTATGAAATCATCAAAAATAAGGCAATGGTTTAAAAAAAATCAAGATCAGTGTCAGTAGAAATACTTATAGGGAAATTTAAGGTTAAAATGTTGTTATTAATTTTGCTCACTCCAAAGTTTTGTACTATACTGCTTCTTCTTAAGTAATTGTTAATAACAAAATCAATATTAAAGCTATGAGGGTATCACTACTATCCTGGAATCAAACTAATACTAACATGCATATTTATCAAACAACAAAACAAAAAGTATTTTTGCTGAAAATACATTCACAAAATAATTCCTTAAAGGAAAATACCCAAAAGTTATAAGTATCTTAGAGCTTATTTTAAATGTTTGCAAAATATATCTGACCTTCAAATGATTCTTTATATTGGACAATATTTGGATGCTTCATGTTTGCCAACACTGCAACTTCTCTCCTTGATTCCTGCCGTTCTTTGCCGGACATCTTAAACGGAAAAAATAGTAAAGCCACTAATAAACATAAAAGTTCATCAATAAGAGCGTGGTTAGAAATGCTACTAATACAGCACGATAACAATAACAAACATTAAAAACTATAGTAGTAAGTTACAAAGGAATGAACTGAATCCGTAAGTGAAGCCCATTAAGGATGCTCAATCTACAATAAGTTACAGGACTGTAAGTATATGTTTCTACGTAGAAGTACAGGAACAAAGAGGGAAAAAATCTGAAAGGACACACAGACTCCAGTGACGTAGTGATGGGATTATAGCACTCTTCCTCACTAGGTTATGCATTTCTCTGATAAAATGTCCTATGGTGACCAAACTACTACTTCTGCAACCAAAGTAAAAATGTACTTACTCTTGAAATGTTAATTTCCTTGATAACATAATGCCTGCCATCCTCTGTGGACTTAACAAGAACAGCTTTTCCAAACGAGCCTTCTCCAATCTTCTGTAGTCTAACATACTTCTCCATGGCTCTTTCTTAAGGCATTTTTATAAGGTAGCTACATACAAAAGAATTAGCAGAGATTAGGAAAGCCTTAACAAAAAGATATTTAATATCTTGACTGAAACTTACACTTTACACTTAGAATAAAACAAGAAATAGTGATATTTCAGTTTTATTAGAATGCTTTGAAATATCCAATAGTAAACATACTTACAACACAGGCACATAAAGGCAATCTTTTTCCTACATGAACTAGTAGCATTATTTTATTATTTTAATAAGAATAAAGCTTAGTAAGACAATTTTTCAAAGTTGTTTCAACAATTCAACAATTGCAGGTAAAATTTCTGTACTTATATTTTGTTATTTATTTAAGGATTTTCTTAGGATAAAATCTGAAATCAAAGCCTATGCATGTGTTAATTAAACTTGCAAACATATTACTTAAGCATCTTGCAGAAATATCTGTCAGAATACAGTCCAAGAACGAAGGCATGTGAGAATTGTGAGAATTCCTGAGTGCTTGTGAGAAAACTCCAAGAAAACAGTCTTGTGACCTCGGTTTTTTCAAAACACAGAACTGTTCTTAAAATGTGATGTCGTGTTTAATCCAGGTGCAGTGGACAGACGTGAGTTTCTTTCAGCAGCTGTCATTCATCTGCTCTGTGGAAAAAATGTTTTCCTGTGATTGTACTCTTGACTCACATGACTCAGCCCTCAGCGTATAAACTTCTGCTGCTCTGAATAAAGGTGGCTATCGCATGAGACTTCGGTCCACCTCACCTTTAGGGCCCACTCTCTCCAGTTCACAGACCCAACAGAGTGGTAAACATCTACTATGGTAACCAATACTGTATAAAATGCCGACTCTTAAACACTCTTACCAACAGTGGCTATTCTCTATAAATATATCAAAGAAGCAACAGAAGGCAGCAGTTAAAGAGCTGGCCTGCAAGATGGCTCAGTGGGTTAAAGGCATTTGCTAAGCAAGTCTGGAGACCAGAGATGGATCCCTAGAAGGAGAAAACTCCACAAAGTTGCTGTGTGGCTTCCACACACGTGCATGGCATACATGCCCCCACTCACATCTGTGTATATATACTTGCAGTTATAACAAACTTCAATGTCTAAAAAGAGCACTGGACCCTTAGTTTGAATGAGAACAGCCCCACAGGCTCATATACTGGCATTTTTAGTCCCCAGGTGAAGAACTCTTTAGAAGGATAGAAGGCGTGGCCTTGTTGGAGGAGGTGTATCACTGGGAGTGGGATTTGAGATTTCACATGCCCATACCAGGCCCAGTGCCCCAGCTTCCTCTGCAGGCCTGCCTGTGGATCAGGATGTAAAGGTATCAGCTACCACTCCAATAACTGTGCCATGCCTTCCTGCCTGCCGCCATGCTCCCTTCATAATCAACAAACCCTATAAAACCATAAGCAAGCGCCTAGTTAAATTCTTTCCTTTGTAAGAGTTGTCTTGGTCACTGTGTCTCCACACAACACTAAGACACAGCTAAGTCCTGGTTCTATTACTTGTCACATGACCTTAGACCAGTGGTACTCAACCTGTGGGTTGCGACCCCTTGGTCAGTTGAACTACCCTACCCTTTCATAGGGGTCGCATATCAGATATCCTAGATATGAGATATTTACGTTATAATTCATTACAGGGGCAAAATTACAGCTGTGAAGTAGTAACAAAAATAATTTTATGATTGGGGGTCACCACAACATGAGGAACTGCATTAAAGGGTTGCAGTGTTAGAAAGGTTGAGAAGCACTGCCTTAAACTATTGTTTTCTATATCTCAATTTATTCACCTATAAATATAGATAAACAGAGTATGCACTTAGAGAATCACTGTGAGGGTTAATTAAAGCAATATACTAAGAACAACCTAAGGCATGTGTCACTGTGTTCCTGTTTCTCATGGACAGTGCTGCATTTCAATTTTTCTGCTTACTCATAAATCTGAAAAATTCTTACATATTTATTCAACATTTGTACTTTCTGTAAATTGTTTGCCCAGTTCTACTTGCATAGTCTTTTATTAGTATGGAAAACCTTACCATTTAATGAAATATTTATCTGTCATAAAAGTAAAAACTTTATTTTTGAGACAGGTTATTAATGTAAACTAAGCTGGTCTCAAACTAACTGTCCTCCTTTTCAGTCCTAAATGCTGGGATACAAGTGTGTACCTCCACACCCAGCTTAATATGAACTGGCTTGATTAGTATACTTCAAAGATTTTCCAACCAAGATAAAGTTGTTAGTAGCCTGGCTAATCTTAGTTGTCAACTTGACTATACCTGGAATCAACTAAAACCCAAGCAGCTGGGCACGCCTGTGAGGGATTTTCTTGGTTGGATCATTTGAGGTGGGAAGACCCACTCCAAATATGGATGACTTGAGATCAGAAAACCCATCCTAAAATCTGGGCTAGATCTTTGGTGACAGTCCACATAAAAGGATATAAAAGTATCAGCTACCACTCCAGTACTATGCCTTGCCTTCCTGCCTGCCGCCATGCCATGGAGGACAGAAGCTTTGGCTCTTTGCCTGCTTGCCTTCACTCCTGCGGGCAAGCTCATCTAGCTCACTGCTGAAGCACCCCTTCACTGGCATTAGAAACTTCATCTTCAGGATTGAAGACCAACCTTGTGGACCAGATTCTTTGCTTTTCCATCTGGTCACAGCCATTGTTGGGCAAGCTAGACCACGGCGTGTAAGCCACTCTAATAAACCCCCTTTGATATATAAAGACCAATTCTATTAGTTCTGTTTCTCTAGAGACCCATGACTAATACAATAGCTTTAACAATTGTAATTTTAGGATAAGTCAGAAAAAATACACTAGGTAATGAGAGCTTAAGAAAGGAAGCATGTGAAAGTCATAAAAGCAGTAATCAACACAGCCAGGGGCAAGATTTCTCTTCTGCAGAATACATAAATTCACTATTTTAATCTGAAACTAATACTTTATTCACCCAAGTTGCTCTGTTTCCATTCACAGCAAGCACATTCCAATGTATAATTCCCTTCTAGGAGGAAATGGGCTTTCAGGAAACTTAAAATTTCTGCCACAGTTCACCATCTCATCCACCAATACTAAATTTTTAAATTTCCCTTAAAAAGGTTGGATTTTCTTAAGTTACAGAATTCATAATATAGTCCTGAAAATTAAAGGTTAAAATCCAGCCTGTAGTAAAATTGATAATTATCTTATAAAATTTTGTGAAAAAAGAACCTTCCTCAACATTAATAAACACTATAATCAGATCTCATTTCAATTTCTATAATGAAAATGCTTTTAGCAACTTTAAGAGAACTAAGAATTAAAACATTATCATAAAAAATCCAGCCATCAACAGTGGGATAGAGAGGAAAAGTCATTCCAAACATGGCCTACATTAAATCAGCTGGCATAGTATTATGGGTATTTGGGAATCAGCCAAAACTTAATGCTATTCCCAGAACATGGAAGCCCAGTGTATCATATTACTACACTACTTAGAGATGATAAACTCATCTTAGAAGACTCAATTCCATGAAATAAAATTACATTAAATAATAGCCACGTAATGAGGTTATTTCATAACCGTCATTGTTTTGTGACTTTTTTGAAGAGAGGAGAAAACAAAATTCGTCAGTTTGGCTCTTTTTCCAAATTTAATTGCCAATTCCTTTCTAGAGACTATACCAAAAAGGCAGAACTTATTAGTGTTCCTATTCTATTATTCTATTGCCATCCACATACTGAGCTTTGTGGTTCTAATTCAGTAAAGCCAAATTTACTGCTCTTGGTAAAAAGAAAATACTTCTAATTGCCATCAAACAATGATAAACACATTGTTTATCAATGGTGTGGGAAGTCCTGTCTATGTGTTGCTTTTCTTGGTTAATAAATAAAGCTGTTTCAGACAGTGGCTTAGCAGAATAGGGCAAGGCAGGAATTCCAAGCAGATAGAGAAGAGAGAGGCAGTCAAGGAGAAGCCATGGAGCCACAGCAGGAGATGCTGGAAGAAACCTTACTGGTAGGCCACAACCACAAGGTGATACACAGATTAATAAAAATGGGTTAATTTAAGATATAAGAGCTAGCTAGCAATACAATTAAACTATTGGTCAAACAGCATTGCAAATAATATAGTTTCTGTGTGATTATTTCATGTCTGGGCGACCAAGAACAAACGAGCAGCCTCTACCAACAGGTACCTTTCTGAGCAATCAGATTCATGGTTAATGAGTTTCAGAACACATGACAAGTTCTCCTTTTCTGCAGTCAATGTACATCAGAAGGAAAACAAGCTACCTATTTCATAGCTGTTAGACTTTACAACTAATTTATTATACTACAAAACAGTTTCAAATCAAGTGAAAGAAAAGATAATAATATATACCACCTGCATCAACTGGCTTTCTTACACAACCAGGACCATGCGCCTAATGGTGGCCCCACCGACAGCAAACTGAACTCTCCCACACCAATCGTTAATAAAAGAAAATGCTCACAGACATGTACAGGACAATCTGAGGCAATCTTTCCATTGAGACTCCCTTTTTGGAGACATGTCTAGATTTGTATCACACTGGCAACAAACACATTTACATAAGAAATAGTTCTGTAAAGACACAAAAACTTGTAATACTGCTTTTAAAAAGGGAAGTGAACAGTTGAGAATTCTTTGATCTTTTGTACTGTCTGAATTTTGAACTATAAGAATTGATTAGCTAGTCAAAATAATAAAGTTAAACTTTTAATAAGCCATGTAGGAAGAACAATTAGAAAACACTGAGCAAATCAATTTTTTCACTTTAATTTTTAAATGTTTTAAAATGTATGTATTTAGAAAGGCAGACTGTGTGTGTGTGTGTGCGTGCGCGTGCATGCCTACACTAAAAGACAACTTGTGGGAGTAGGTGCTTTTCTTCCACCATGTAGGTAGGTCATGGAGACTGATCCAAGGTCATCAGGCTTGGTGGCAGGTGCCTTTATGTGCTGGTCCATCTTGCTGGCCCTACTTGAATATCTGAACAGGAAAGGGGACATAGCTTGGCAGCAGAAGCACCTGCCTAGAATGCACCAGGCCCTGGGACTGATCCTTAGGATTGAGGGAGAAAAACCTTAAACAATTACCCATTTCCAAACTTTTTACCTTAACATTTAAAATTTTGCTACAATATCATGATGCTTTTTAAGTATGTCAATTATGTTCCAGAAAAAAAACATACCATAGCTCTAGACAAATTAGGTATCTTCCTTTTCATTCTAAGAACTATTACAAATAAGCAATGTTTGACACAATATTATGAACCACATGTGAAAACTGTCAGATTACATGAATTTAAAACTGCATCTCCATCAATCAGGAAAATACATATTGGCAGGCATTAAGCATGGCTGTTTCAGATATTTGATAGACAGGTTATTCCAAAGGGAAACATTAGGAATAGATGAAAACAGATGCCAAAAAATTTCCTGCTACTGCCTACAGGCAAAGTCTATACATACATACAGTTCTTCCAAAACAATAGAAACAGCCTGAACTGTAGAAAGGGGTCAATGTATCTTCTCAGTGAGGAAAATCATTCTCTATTTTTCATAACTGAGAATAAATTAGAAAACAAAATAGAGGATTGCTACTATTTATTTATTTATTTTTTACAGTATGTGTTTTCTCCTTGGTAAATGGAGTCAGGCAACATTCAAGGAGTTTGAGGTAGAAACTACCAACATACAAAGACAAACTTAATATGCATGAAAAGCTATCATGTACATAATTTAGAAAAGAAAGCAGACTACAGAGTAAAATCTACTTGGGATACAATGCCAATGTATTATTAATATGACCTCAAAAGAACTTCTGTGGTTAAGTTCCACAGCTTTTATCAGATTTCTAACAGACTTTTTTCTGTGTAAAAACCAGTTTCCCCACAAAATAGGTTACTCGGGTTTCCCTAGAAGAGACTATTTTAACTTCAGACATCTAGATTCTTGAAACTAGAAACAAAGAACTACTCTTTGTGTTTGGTTGCATCCCTTCATCTCTACTTACTGCATCTTAAGAAAAGCCCATCATTAGCGCTTAGACGGACTAGGGCTTTTAAGCCTTCATAAACATTTCTGATGTGATTTATGTAGGCAATAAAAATATTTCTGCTTCTCAGAGGTCTTACAGGAGAGAATTAAAACTTGGTCGGGCAGATAACCTGCCTAGAAAAAATGAAATCCTGTATCTAATCCCCAGGAACCCTCCCCAAAGTTCCACTAAATTATTAAAGTAGTAAAAAATTTAATACTTTATACATGGAAATTGTGTCAAATCATGAAGAGAAGTGATACATTAGGTTTTAGGTTAATTAGTTAACTGTTATTCATTTTCTCATTAAAATTCACAGATAACATCAAAGGCATCTATTCCATTTAAATGACTGCTTATCATCCACTAAGATTGCACTGTCATTTTAAATCAAAGAACTGCTTGGAGCGACACACAGGTCCTCCGAGTTTACACTTTTTGTGCTTCGTGTGCAAACACTTGGGTTGGCATCCATGCACTTTACAGAACGTGTATACAGGTCTCCTAGCTCCCAGTGACTTCACCATCCTGCCT
>LOEQ01000641.1:299507-320944 GCA_001685075.1 Bramus lutescens | reverse complement strand
GCCCCTGCCCACCCCGACGGGCTCCCCAAGCGCGAGGCTCCCCCAGCGCGGTGCTGCGAGCCCCCTTCCTCGTTGTTGCCAAGACCTTCCTTGAGCCTGTCACCCTCCCTCCCTCTCCCGGGCTTGGGAGAGGGAGGGAGGGCGAGGCACTAGATAGCATCAGCAGTGCAGCCTGATGCTGAAAGTGAGAGTGACGGTGTCGGGATCCTAGTTGAAGAGGTAAGCTTCCGTCGCAGTGACAACGAATGAATGAATGAATGCCACGGTGGAGGTATTGTAATGCCTTTCCGTGCCACCCTCTGCCACAGCAGCTGCCATCATCCAACTTTATGGGCTATAGGAAGTTAGCCTACAGTGTAGTCACCTCACCAGCCTGTGGAACGAAGGGGAGTGTCAGGTTACTATTTGTTAGTTTCCATTTCTTCACCCTTGACAAACTGAAAATATTTGTCATGCTCACCCAGTATCCGGAAGCAATAGCCGTGCTTGCCCTGCGGTTCCAATCACATAACCTCCTCAGAAGTGACTTGATGAGAAATAATTTACAGTGAAACAGACTGGGTTTTGTTTGTTTGTTTGTTTGTTTGTTTTAATAAGGCATCTTATTTCTAAAGCAACCAGCATATTTAAACTCCTTTTCAGCCTAGCAATGGTGGTGCACGCCTTTAATCTCTGCACTCAGGAGACAGAGGCAGGCGGATCTCTGTGAGTTCGAGGCCAGCCTGGTCTACAGAGTGAGTTTCAGGACAGCCAGGTCTACGCAAAACAAAACAACTCCCTTTCTTTGAGATTTCTATTTTGTTTTGTTTGTCTCTGGTTGTTGTTGGTTTGGTTTGGTTTGGGGTTTTTGTTTTGTTTTGAGTTAAAGCCCATGTCAGTCGAAGCAAAGTGACTCAAAATTTAAGATTTGGATCCAGAGTTTTGGAAATTGGAACACTCTCTTCATCATTTAATGTTCAACAGGTGTCCAGAAAACTGCATGTCTTTGGGGTACATGCCATTTCTGTTATGATCTTTTTCTTCAGCCCTGTGACCTACAATAAGTACCAACAAATAGAGTAGTTGTTACTGTAAGAAATATGTTAAACCCAAGCCTGTAGATACAATGTGAATGAATTCAGCAAAGGAAATACATTGTGTTTTGAAATACAAAAGAAGAGTGGGGAAAATAATGTTGAAATTGTTTCATTTGGTGCTTTTTAATAAACTGAAAATAGTGTTGAGTATGTTACCTCAGAAATAAAGGTAGATGTGTATATAGATAATATATTTATAATATATATTAGATCTATTATAGTAACTAGCTCCTTGAAAGATGGCAAATATCCGGCTGTGATGGTGCTTGCCTGTAATCCCAGGATTTGGGAAGCTGAGGCACTGGGATTGCGCCTTCTAGGTTAGCCTGGGCTACTTAAGGCATTCTAGAATAACCTGGGCTACACAAGAAAAGACCCTGTCTCCAAAACAAAACAACAGCAATAAGAATAACAAAACAAAACTTTTTGGTTAAAAAAGATGGCAAACAGATGGTACATTTAAGGTCTTAGTAGTAGCAGTTGTGAATTATTAGGATAGTAAAGTATTAGTAGAATAGGGAGAGAATTTTTTAAGACTAAAGCAAATAAGAGTATAACATTGTTAAAGCATATTGGTGGCGGTTCATAGCAGCCCCACCATTTCCTCCTGTTTATCTTTGCCATGGATCTCACTGTACCTATGCATAACTAGGGACCATTTCCTTGATGCTGTACCAACCTAGCCTAAAGCGCCTCTGTCCATAGCCTGGCTAATAAACAGGCCTGAGATAGGAGAGTACAACTCAGTTCAAAGGGATATGTATCAGTCCCTTTCTCCGCCTCAGATTATTTTGTTATATTCTCATTCTTCTCCGCTTCATTGATGAGGAGAAGCTTTGTGGGATAGTATTAAGCTGGGTTCTGAGGTTTGACTCATGACTATACCTCCCAATCAAGCACTTCTTAGTAACTGGAACGCAGTAGGAGCTACAAACCAAGGTTAAGGGAGGAATGACCTTAACTGGAAGCTTGGCCAAGTGGCTTTGTCATTAGACCAAGGGCCCAAAGTAGACCTGGGGGTTAGAAGATCCCTATGGACAGGAAGTTGGATGAAGCTACACTTGTGGCATCTGAAATTGATTTTAGAGCAGAGAAGAAGGAAGTGTTTGGTCTCTGGGAGAAAAGCTCCAGACAGAGGGCAACTGTCCTGGAGATGTGGATACTTGGAGTAGTAAACAGGAGAGGGCCATGAGAGCTGGCCTTCCTGGACCCTGTTTTTGGTAGGTCCTGGTAGCGACTTGGGTGCTTTGCTTTTAGCTATGAGCACAAAGTGCTCACTCATACATGGGGAAGGGACCAATCTATAAAGTTACAAGTTCTTTTCCTTCCAACTAACACAGGACCTGTGATGTCACGGAGGGAAATGTTCCTCTTTAGTGTAAGCCACTCAATACAGTCTTTGCTGTGCATTTCACGCTTTTAATGAACTCTGTTTTTCTCTCCCTTGTTTTGGAGAAACTAGGAGTCCTATTGTATGTGGTGGGCCAGGACATTCATCAGAACTGAAGCAGCTAAGTGTGTCCCTTGTTTTGATAGAAAGGTCTCCTTGGTGGAATGCCTGAAGAGCCTGGGGTGTCAAGAAAATATGCTCACTCCTTTAAGGGTGGTCACCAGGAGGGGCCAAGCGCCAGGAAGAGGGCAATTAAAAGAATGTCAATGGAGCTGGAGAGATGGCTCAGAGGTTAAGAGCACTGGCTGCTCTTCCAGAGGTCCTGAGTTCATTTCCCAGCAACCACATGGTGGTTCATAACCATCTATATTGAGATTTGGTGCCCTCTTCTGGTGTGCAGGCACATGGAGGCAGAACAATACATAATAATTTTTTTTTAAAGAGTGAGGTTGAGGTTAAATGGAAAGAACAGGTTGTTAGAATCTTCTGTAGATCATAGCATTGAAAGGCTAGAGGAGGCTTCAGAGATATTTGTCAAAGTCTCTGGGGTAAAGGCAGAACAGCTGAAAACTCTGTTGTCTGGTTATTTTCTTTTTAAAAGACAGGTTATATAGTCAGAACTGTTAAATAGCCTGCTTCTAACAGGCAAAGAAAAATCATCCAGAGAAGAAGGGATTGGCACTGGGGAGAGTGACCATATCATCTTTGAAGGGCAGATGCTGGACTTATCCAGGATTATGTCCAAACCTTGAAATTAAAGGAAAGGTTTCATGGGCTGGTTCATCAGTTAAGAGCAATTATTGCTCTTCCAGAGAACCCAAGTGTGGAGTTCAGTTCCCAGTACACACACTGGATGGCTCATAGCCACCTGTAACACCAGCCCCAGGGGATCCAATGCCCTCTTCTGGACTTCATGGGCACTGCCTTCACAGGTGTGCACACAGTTTCATACACAGTTAAAAATAAGCCTATTAAAAATTCAATTTCAGAGCTTCCTCCAGAAAAAAAAATCCTGGGCCCAGCTGCTACACAGCAAAATCATTCTACTGTGAAATGTAGGAGGCTCCCCGGAAATCAATTAAAACTACAAATTGCAACTTTTGCTCTTACGGGTTCTACTTCCTCTCTTCCTCCTGTACCCTGGTACCTTCCCCCAAGAAAAATTATTCTAATGAGGAGAAAAGAAGAAGTGACTTTAGAAACTAGGCTGGACAGGGGGTAGCTCAGTGCTTTCCTAGCATGTGTCAGTCCTAGGTTCAGTCTCCAGAACTGGAAGAAAGAAACAAGGTAGGCTATAAATGGAGAGAGCAGGGCAATGGTGAGGAAAGACAAACCACATCCAGATTGTTTGCACACTACATGGTCTTTATATTTAAACAATCTTGATATGAAACAGAAACCTTTTGCATTTTTATAAACTTGAACAGAAAGTGTCACTAGGCAAACACAACTGTTTGTGATAGATACCTCCTAGGAATAAGCCCAACAAAAAGAAATGCAAGACTTCTGCACTGAAAATTAGAGTCATTACTAAAAGAAATTAAGGAAGACCTAAATACAGGATACAGGAAAGCCGCCCTGTATCTGTGGACTGGAAGCCACGCTAAGATGGCAGTGCTCTGGAGCTACTGTTTGTTTTCTGAGAAAGAGTCTCAATGTGTATTACTTGGTGGCCTGGACCCACTCTATAGCCCAGGATGTTCTCAAACTTGTGGTAGTTCTCCTACCTCTGCCTCTGGGGTTCTAAGATTATAAGGGTGTGCCACCATACCTGAATTGGTTGTCATGCTCAAAAAAACTTGTATTAAAATCTTTGTCTTTTTATTGTTTGTATGGAACAGCAATTGACAGGCTGACTCTGTAATTCTTGGGAGCTCGGAATTGCAAATAAGCAGCCCTGAAAAATAACAAAGTTTAGAGGATTCACATTTCCTGATTTAGAACTTATCGTGTAACTGCTGAAAAAAACAGTGCAGCGTGGTACTAGCAGACCTGAGAGCCCCACAAGAAGCCTTCAGATTTATGATCAATTGATTTTTGACAAGATATCCTGACAGGTCAGTGGGAAAAGGTAGCTTTTTGAACAGATGATGCTGAGACAACCAGATGTTTGTGTGCAAAAGCAACGAAGAGAAACTGATCATGGTATGCGGTTTCTTTTTGGTGTGATGGAAGTGTTCTGAAATCGGGTAGTGGTACTGATTATACAACTCTGAGAATGAATCAAACATGGATCTACTCTTTAGAAGAGTGAATTTCCCAATCTATGAATTGTATTCCAACTGGGGTTGGGGTATAGCTCAGCAGTGAGGTGCTTGCCTAGCACGCACAGGGTCCTGAGTTCAATCACTAGAAGTGAAAACATAAAAACAAAGCAATAAAAGCATTCTTCCAGGATGAAGCAGCCTGTGATTCTGATTTTCATAATTCTGTAATTGGTGCTAGCCAAGCAATTTGTGCATCTGTGTGTGCTAATTTAAAATGAAAAAATGTGTTCCAGAAAGAAAACAAGCTGGAAATGAGCGAAAGGACAAAGAGACCTGGAGAGTAAATGCGAGGCTGAGGGAGTACAAATAGCTACTGCGGAATCCCTGTGGTTTTGCTTCTCCTTGTATATATCTTGACAGTCAGGAAACATTCATCATTCACAATAAGTTGATAAAATAAATGTATGATGAATATTTCTTTTAAAATACGTAATAAGGACTGGAGAGATGGCTCAGTGGTTAAGAACTCTGGCTGCTATTGCAGAGGACTCAGGCTTGGTTCCCTGTATCCATAGGGTGGCTCACAACCATCTATAGCTCCAGTTCTAGGGGATCTGACACCCTTCTCTGGCTCCCACAGGCACTGCATGCAGGTGGTATGCTTATATTTATAAATATAAACCACTCATACATAAAAGAAAAGATTAATGCTTAATATAATTATGTATTAAACTTTAAAAACATTATTTTAAATATATATTTAGGGACCATCAATATAGATCAGTTGACAGAGTGCATCTCTAGCATACAAAGGCTCTAGGTTTCATCCCTAGTACCACATAAAACAGGTGTGATGATACGTGCCTATAATCCTAGCACTTGGAAGTGAGAGGCAGGAGGAACAGAAGTTCAAGATCATTCTAATCTGCCATAGCAAGTTTGAGGCCAGCCTGGGCTGAATAAGACGCTCACCCCCTTCACCCTCCCCATACACTTACACGTATATATATAGTGTTTAGTCAGGAAAGGCGGTGGAGACAATGAACCCACTCCAGCATTTTCAGCATGTCTCTGGTTTGAATCCCATGGATTCATATACCCATCCCTGCAGAGATAGAAGACAAAACACATGAAATGAGGTTGTCAGCCCCAAACTTACAAGGCTGAAGAGGAGGGAAAGGTGGTGTCTCTTGATGCTGCTTTCAGAAAAGGAGAGGGGGCTGCTAAACAGGCGAAATATTGCATAGCCTCACAGAAGCTACAGAGCCAAGGGAAGAGAGGGTCCAGAGAACCAAGTCTTTCTTGGGGGACAGGATCAGAACGGCTTGTAGGTGGATCAGCCATCAGGAGCCAAAGTGACCTTGGCGAGATCTGTGTCAGAAAGTGGTGATAGTGGAAGCCAGGTGGTGGTGGGTTGAGGGATGCGTGGGAGGCATTAAATGCGGAAAATCCTCAGCAGCAGGCACTGGAGGGGAGGAACCATTGGTCAGAGACATTTCACTGGCTTGCTTAAAGAAGAGCATGACCTCAACACAGTTATAAGTGGATGGACGGGGAGGGTGCAGAGGAAGAGCAACTGGTGCTGAGAACAAAGGACAGATGGCCGTGGAAAGAGGACTTTCCTGGTGTGGTGTGGTAGTGGGTTTGGTTTTGAGGTACTGGGATTTGAATGAAGGATGCTTTATGTGCCAAGTAAGTAGTCTACTGCAGAGCCATGACCTTAACCCCAAAAGAGATTATTTTTTTAATTAAAAAATTCTCATTTAGATGATTACTTCTAAAAGACATTTAAAACCCTGGCACTGTGACCAAGAAAGTGTTGGCTGTACATCTAAATCACCTTTCAAAATAAAGATCCCTTGGAATGTGGCTGCCGGAGGCACCCTCTGATTCTTCTATAGCCTTAACCAGGGAACATCCATTGATACCTGAAGGGCCAGCCAATGGAATTATGACAGCTGAACCATCAAGTCTTGGAAGCTCAGTCTTGATCCAGCAGAGGGAGACTTGACTCCAGTGAACACTCCACCTGTTCCCAGCTTTATCAGATCACATTTTTAGCAACGACTCAGATGAAGACACAAGTCCTGCTGGAGATTACATGATAAATACAACTCAGCAAAATGATAGCTTTTCCCACTTCGTGTAACCTGTTGAAAATTTCTAATATCACTAAATAGTCTTCAAAAGTAATTTCAGGGCTGGAACGATGACTCAGTGGGTAGGCATCCTTGCTCTTGTAAGCATAAATGTGAGAGTTCAAATCCCCAGTGTTGTGTGATGTTTTACTCTTGTGTGGCTTTTTGAACTCTTTGGGGGCCCACCATCCAGCTCCCAAATAAATTACACACGAGGCTTATTCTTAGTTAGGAATGCCCAACCATAGCTTGACTTGTTTCTTTCAGCTTTTCTTAAATTATCCCAACTACCTTTTGCCTCTGGACTTTTTCCTTTTCTTACTTCTGTATGTCTTACTTTCACTCTTTCTTCTTGGCTAGTTGGGTGGCTAGGTGAACTGGTCCTTGATGTCCTCCTCCCCTTGTTCTCTCGTTCCTCGCTCCTCTCTTCCAGATTTCTCCTTCTATTTATACTCTCTGCCTGCCAGCCCTGCCTATGCGCTCTCCTGTCTCGCTATTGGCCGTTCATCTCTTTATTAAATTATCACATGTTTTAGACAGGCAAAGGATCACAGCTCCACAGAGTTAAACAAATGCAGCAGAAACAAAAGCAGCAGTCTTTACATCATTAAACAAGTGTTTCACAGCATAAACAAAAGAAACACACCTTAAAATAATATTCCACAACACCTCAGCATCCACATAAAAAGGTAGACATGGGTCTTGGGTACCTCTAACCTCAGTAGTGTAGAATAGAGACAGGTAGCTGAAATGATTAACTAGGAAGCTTCTAATTCTGTGAGAGATTTTATCTCAAGTCGATAGGGTAGAGAGCAGTAGAGGAAGACACCTGAAGTCCCGCACCTCATATGCATGTATCACCCACCCCCTCCCATGTAACTTGAATGGTTGCATCTTTCTGTAGCACAGCTTGAAGCATTTGTTTTTAATCTTAAACTGTTATGCATACTGCTATGATGAATACTTTTGATTAGAAGACTTTATTTCTAGCTTTTTTTTTCTTAGAGCATAAACACTGCATTGAAAACAAACCAAAAAACTAGGGGGAAAGCTCAGGCTATAAAGTGCTTATCATGCAAGTGTGAGAATCCTCATAAAATTGTCAGGCATGCTGACATGTGACTGTAATCCTAGAATTTAGAGGGGACGGACAGGTGGATCTCCAGGGCCAGCCAGCTTACTCAGTGAACTCCAAGCCAGTGAGAGAACCTATCTCAAAGCATGGGTGGTCCTTGAGGAATGTCACCCAAGGTTGTCCTCTAGCCTCCACAAGCATACACACACAGGCACACATTTGCGCATGTATACACACATGCATACACGCCTATGTATACATGCAAAAACACCCCACTATTTTTCCAGGCTGAATTATTATATCTGCCAATATCCATAGATACATACATACATGGAGAAAGGTTACTCCAAATTAAACCCCCACCAGAAATGAGGGTCAGGATCACAGTTTGACTAAAATATTAGTAAAACTAATTATTAGCATTAAAAAAGTTTGATAGGAAAAACATTTTTTAAATTTGCTTCTTAAAATACTGGTAAAGTTGAGCATACAAAGTAGTCACTATCTTTATTTCTTTGTAAATTCTGTGAACGTTGCCCAATTTCCATTTCAAGTGCCAGTCTTTTTCATGTCAGTCAGTTGGATATTTTCCCCAGTAACACTTACCAATAACTTGTTATAATTATTATAAATATTTTTCCAGTTTGAGGTTTGCCTTTACATTCTAATGAGAACTTGTATATAAATGTATCTAATATTTGTGATTAAATTTAACAATTTCTATTTTTATATTTTACTTTATGGTAAGAATAATCCTTGTTTATAATCAGTTGGGAAATAGTCACTCATTTTATGTATTTTTTAATACTTGTATTTTTTTTGCATTGTTGTTTTGAGTCCTGGGAGCTAGAAGGCATACATGCCAAGGTACATGGGTGATAATTAGAGGACAGCTTGCAGGAATTGTTTCTCTGCTTTCACTGTGTGAGTTCTGGGGATTAAACTCAGGTTCTCAGGCTAGAGGGAAAGTTCCCTTACCATCCTGAGCCATCTTAGTAGCCCGTATTTTCCTCTTGAATAAGCTAGGTTTAAATTTTTATATATTTAAGGTCAGGCATAGCAACACAAGCCTTTAATTCCAGCACTCAGGTGATAGAGGCACGCAGACCTCTGAGTTAGAGGCCAGCCTAGTCTACAAAGTGAGTTCCAGGACAGCCTGTCTCAAAAGAAAAAATACACAGAGAGAGAGAGAGAGAGAGAGAGAGAGACTTGTCTCAGCACTATTAGTTGTTTTGTCTTTTGGCCATATTTTTAGCACTACTGTTAAATAATATTAGCTCTTCCTCCTGTTAGGTGAGGCTTCTTCATAGGCTGTTATTTAGTGTTCGGACCTTTCTCTTTGTTGTTATATTTATGAATATAATATACTCCAGCACCATGCCATATTGTTACTATATTTATGAATATAATAATCCCAACACCATATCATATTGTTGTTATATTTATGAATATAATATATTCCAGCACCATACTGTATTGAAACACTTTTTAACAAGAGGTAGCTCCAGATTTTTCTGAGTCTCTTTCTTTTTCAAACAACTGTTAATTGTCATTTTCTATTACTCGTTGAGAACTTTGAAATCACATTATTAGGTGCTTTCTTTGAAGAATCCCACTGGGGCCCATTTGTGTGCGAACTGTATTTTATCTAAATGAGATATTTGTTTCTGCTCTTCCTAAGCAGAAACTCCGCACGCTTTGGTGGGACCTTCCCTCATTCCTTTCTGAAGGCAGCTGCTTTACTTCTCCAGCCCTCTGCAGCTCTTAGGAATGTTATCCTTAGGTATTTCAGCTGCCGCTGCTTTTGTAAGATTTTTTTTCCCTCTGTGTTATTTATGGCCTGCTTTCTGTGGTACATACGGTAGCTGCTGAGGTTTTGTTTTTATTTTGGTCATTTGGCTGAAGGAGTATTCTAATATCATTTGAATACACAGGCCTGTGTCTTCTAGATCCATAACTGGAAGAAGTTACACTTGTGACTGCATTGTCTCCTCTTGTTGTTCATAACTTACTGAACCAAGAATGTGGCATTCCTGTCAAACTTCTCGTTTTAGTGATTTTGCCTTTGTTATTTTACCTACAGGTAGTATATTAATATCTCATTATCTCATAAATTAATCACACATTAAGATATTTTTTCCAATATTAATTTTTAAAGAATTGTATTTAGCTGAGTGTGGTAGCATGCACTCAGAAGGCAGAGGCAGGTGAATTTCTGTGAGTTTGAGGCCAGCCTGGTCTACAGTTCCAGGACAGCCAAGGCTGTTGCACGGAGAAAACCACCTCAAACAAACAAACAAACAAACACAAACAAAAAAGCAAACAAAAGCAAGAATTACAGTGCTCAAAGATCAAAGAATTTACAACCTAAGTCTTTTAGATTATAAACTGCAAATCATAACATCAAAAACAATGAAGGTTCATTGTGTGATTGAATGAAAAACTGGAGACATGAATGGTGCTATGAGAAATTGGTTTGATTCCAAGAGATTTCCCCACCCTCCTGAAAGCATGGAAAGAAGGCACAGGTGTTGATACCGTGTTGACAGCAGGTTGTTCAAAGCCCAGCTCAACCCCGAGTAGTTGGAATTCCACTGAGAGCTGGAAGAATAGTCAGAGGGGTGAGATTTCACCCAGCAAATTCCGGTCTTTTGGTTCAACAGTGCAATATCCATTCCATTGCTAGGCACAGCAATTTCTAAAATAGTATCACTTAAGTAAGCAATCCTAATGATAATAAGATAGATTTCACACTTAGGAAAGACAGTTTTGCCCAGTATGAAGGCACACATCTTTAATCTCAGCACTGAGGAGGCAGAAGCAGGCAGATGTCTGTGAGTTTGAGGCCAACCTGATCTAGATAGCAAGTTCCAGGACAGCCAGGATTGTATAGAAAGAGACCCTGGCCAAAAACAAAAGAAAGCAAGAAGCTCTAAATAAAACAAAAACTAATAATAAAATGCAAGTTTAAGAAACAGAAAATAAATAAAATGTAAGTGGAGATCGAATTTCTTTGTTTACAGACTGATTTAGGTGTTGGGCACCAAGCCCAGGGCCTCATACATGCTAACATCTGCTGTACCACTGCGCTGCTTCCCCTGGCCCAAGTAACGAAAGCTACCTAGCTGCCTAGCCATTAGGAAATGACAAGCTAACTGATGCTACCTTAGAATAAGCTGAGAGTGATGGCTTATGCCTGGAATCCTAGCACCTAGGAGACTGAGACAGTAGGATTACTGTGAGTTAGAAGCCAGCCTGAGCTACAGAATTAAACTCTGTCACAAGTAAACAAAAGTATACAGCCTTTAAAAATTGTATCAAAGATGTTTTTAATCACATAGTGAAAAACTAATGGTGAAAAATCTATATGCAAAGTTGCTTAGGCGGTTATAATTTTAGAAGAAACATATACACAGAAAAAAATACTGGATGTAAATATATCAAAATGTTAAAAATAGCTGTAGTGCTGGAGAGATGGCTCATTGGTTAAGAACACCGCCTGCTCCTCCAGAGGATCTGGGTTCAGTTCTCAGCACCCACATGGCAGCTCACAACCATCTGTAAACTCCAGTTCCAGGGGATCCAATGCCCTCCTCCACGGGTCTCCTTGAAGACCAAGCACTCAAGTGATGCACAGGCACACTTTCAGGCAAAAGACCCATACATATGAATTAAAACAAACAAAAAATATTGTTTCTAGTGTGTCATGCTGAAGCCCACCTATAGTACTAGCATCAAGGAGGATGAGGAGGCAGTAGAATTGTTATAAATCAAAGTCTAGTCTGGTTACATAGTGAGACCCCCCAATCTCAAACATAAAACCAAATCATTTCAAGTTCAGGACAAGCCAGAATGGAAGGACATACACCACGCACACACACACACGCACACCACCCCAAATATATGAGTCAAATATTAGCAATAAAAATACATTATGTGAGATTCCAAATATTATAAATTGAAATGTTTTAAGACTCATCCTCTTGAGTTAAAAATGAAAAATTTCCACTGATCTCAAAATTGTATTTCCTATTATGTTTCTTTCACACTTGTGTGATTTAAAATTTTAGTATGTAGAGAGCATGGGGTCCTTTGTGCACTTAAATAAGCATTAGGGAAACCAGGAAAATTAAACCAGCAGGCTTGTGTCTTCAAAGGAAAGAGATGTTTGCCTGTTTTCCACCCAAAATGCTGGGAATGGATGCTTTTTATAATCTGATGATCTTTGCTAACCGTGGGCCAGGCTTCACCCGAATACCCCAGACTGTTATGTTTCTTTATCCCAGACTTTTCCCCTAGATCTTGAGTCACCTGTGCTACAGCCTTGGTAACTTCCATGTTCTCTTAGGCCAGGCCTCTCCTGACTCCCACAGGCATTATGTTTCCTTCAGTTATTCTCCTAGACCCTGTCTTGAGCATTGTTTCTGAGTCAACAGAACCCATCTTTTGGAAGAGGACATATGTATTTGTGAAAAGTTTCAGTGTAAGCATGTCTTAAGCTTTGTTGTACACAAGGGACTAAGTTAATTATCAGGAAGCTTTTTCCCCGAAATTGTGCTCTCCTTAAATATGATAAAATAAACTGACTGGTTTGTTAAACTCTAGAAGTTTGAACCAGTAACAGCCACTGAGTCCCTCTGAACTGGATTTTCTTCTTGCTTCTCATGATCTTTCCTCTGGTGGCCAGAACATTTGCAGAGACCCCCATATTAGTAGGGCCATTGGCAGAGTATTTGCCTGGTGTGTTTAAGGGCCTGGGTTCAATCCCAAGTACTACAAGTAAACAAATAAAACCTTCTTAAGACTCAAACGACTGAGGCAACTATTGGAGTTAGTTTAATTCTCTTTCTTTTCTTCTAAAGGTTTATTTTTATTTTATGTGTATGTTTTGCCTGCGTGTATGTATACCCCATGCATATCTAATACCTTTGAAGGAGGCCCCAGACAGACAGTTTTAAGCCACCATGTGGGTGCTGTGAACAAAATACCAGTCAGTAAGTGCTCTTAACCACTGAGACATCTCTCTAGCCCCAAAATTCTCTTTTTAAAAATGTTTTGTAAATGAACCACATTTTCCTTATCCATTCTTTGGTTGAGGGGTATATAGGTTCCCAGGTTCTGGCTATGACAGACAAAGCTGCTATGAACATAGTTGAGCATGTGTCCTTGTGGTATGATTGAGCATCCTTTGGATATATAACTAAAAGTGGTATGACTAGGTCTTGAGGAAGGATGTTTCCTAATGGAGTACTACACAGCAGAAAAAAATCACAACAGCTTGAATTTTGCAGGAAAATGGATGGAGCTAGAAAACATTATTTTGAGTGAGGTAATCCAGACACAGAAAGACAATTATCNGAAAGTATAAAAAGACAAGATCTCCTGAGTAAATTGGGAACATGGGGACCTTGGAGGAGGGTTGAATGGGAGGGGAGAGGCAGGGAGGGGAGCAGAGGAAAATGTAGACCTCAATAAAAATCAATAAAAAAAAAGTTTTGGTAGGCCAACAAGATGGCTCACCGAGGAAAGGTATTTGCTTCCAAGCCTGATGACCTGAGTTCAACCCCCAGAACCCACATCATGAAAGGAGAGAACCAATTCCCGAAAGTCTTCTGGATTCTACTTACATATGTGGCACATATTCATACATAACACACACCTCCTCAAATATATGTGGAATGCTTTTAACATACATTATTGATTGAATACTTGCTTAATAAGATCTCTTTCTGAACATTCCTTGTGACTCATAGAGCATTTTCCTGTAAATGTTCCCATTGGTGTCTGACTCAGCCTCTCTATTCCTGATTTAACTCAGGTAACCAGTTTGACCCATAGTTCAGAAGTTTATTCACCAGTAAATGGTGATGAAAATAGTGCTTGTCCATAAGGTATTTGCCAATTGAGACTATTTATGTAAAGTCCCCAGTGTTAGGTAGGGTGTATTACTAAACAGAATAAATGTGGAAGTACCATCCAGAGAGAATGCATGACAAACACCCAAGTAGCAGAATTCACAACTGGAGTTTGGGGTGTTCCACCTTTGAGAGGATGGTGCTTGGGCTACAGTAAATGACTTCTCATTATCCTGAGTTTTTTTCCTTCCCTTTGTCAAACATAATACTTCTCTTTGAAGTTAATTTCCCCCCTCTAACCTAAGCGATAAAGAAAAGACACCATCTACATGCTGTGACCTCATCAGACCAGGACACAGAGAGGTCAGGTCTGCTGCCACCCCCTCCACTTCCGCCCAACCACATGTGATCCAAATGTCTGTACCTTTTTACGTTGATGGCTTGGCTCAAGACCTTGGAGCAGTCATCGCTAGAATTGGCAGGCCTCTCTGAGAACACAGGAAAAGGGAGCAAAGTGATGCCAAGGACAGATATCAAGCCTCTAAGGCACAGGATGCCTGTGGAGTGGGCTGCTCGGCTCTGCATCATGGGAAATTCTTTTCTATAGTTTTCCTGTGTGGCGTCTTGTGTTCCTCTCTACTCTTGTTGCCGCAGATAATACCCCAGAGTCCCTAGAACTCCTGTTTTGGTAAATCCTCTGGCTCAGCCTTATGCCGGGGATCTGTGAGGTTACTGTCACTATGTATGCACACTTCGGAGTCCACTGTACCCTCCCCTCCCCGGTTGCTGATTTCAGCTGCATCCCCTCTGCATCACCTTTGTCACATCAGACACTTGGTATCTTAGTTGTTCTGTGTTACTGTCTGCCCAGCAGTATGATGCACATCTGAGTGTCCGGAGAACCCTTTGGATCATCTACTCGGTGTGTCATCTGTTGATTCATGTGTGTGACAGGCCCTAAAATAACCAGTGAACTCAGAGTACTATGTACTCTGGGGCCCCAAGGTAACATGGAGTTTAGCCTGGTCCAGGAGTGAGGGGAGCTTTGTATGACCACTAGTGAGTTTGAGCAGAAAAACAAGTCATGCATCTACAGTAGCCCCCTTCTCTTTAGATGGGTTAAATCAAATGATTCCCAGAGACTTTGTGTACATACATACACACACACACACACACACACACATGCATACACGGTGTACATATATATACACATCATGCCCTGTAGGTACTGATGGTTCAGAGGACAGAAAGCAGGCCCATAGGTGACCCCCCACAGTAGATAGGAGAGGACCCACTCAATGAGGGCAGCCTGTTATGTGAAGAAGTGTGTGAGTACCTTTGCAGTAAGGTTGCCAGCTATTCCTGCAGCTACATAAAGAGTTGGATTTTGTGACCCTCAATGCATCGAATATATGGCGGAGGGATTAACTTTGTTATTAAGTTGTGTCTTCATTGGTACTCCTTTGATAGTGAAACTGAAAATTGAGTGTGAACATTTTTATACCTGTGGGAGAGCACCACTGAATTTTTTCATACCCTAAGAGAGCAGCAAGGTAATCCTCCCTAGTTCTTGTCTGCGTTTGGGACCCAGAGCCTGAATGCTTTCTCAAGGTCACAGTGGAGGGCACTGTATACTTCAGAGTAGTTCATATTTGCAACTGCTTTAAAAATAAGCACTTGCGCTTATTAAAGGTAGCACACACCTTTAATCCCAGTACTCCGGAAGCAGATGCAGGCAATGTCTGTGAGTTCAAGGTCAGCCCGGTCTACAGAGTGAGTTCCAGGTCAGCCAAGAGACACTGAGACCCTGTCTTGAAAAACAAACAAACAAACAAATAAATAAACACTTGGGCTGAAGAGAAGGCTGGGTGATAGTGATTAAGATCACTGACTGTTCTTCCAGAGGCCCAGATTTCAATTCCCAACAACCACATGGTGGCTCACAACCATCTATAATGGGATCTGAATTCTGGAATGTAAGCGAACATGCAGAGAGAGCACTCAGACTTAAAAAAATAAATAAAATTAATAGAAAGAAATAAAAAAAGAAGCACTTGTTAACATTCGGCCTGGCAGGGTTGCTGCTGAGGAAGCTTCGGCTTCTATTACTGTATAAACTTGGAAGTCAGAAATACCTGCTCCCCTTTAAACAAGTTTGTCATTGGTGTTTTCCTTTAAATTCCTATTTAATTCCAAAGTTCATGGGATTTGCTGTGATTTCAAGTAAATAAAACCTCAGAGAAGAGTTTAGAGTTTAGACACCTCTTGACAGTGAGTGTCCACTTAAACAGCCCTTGCACTGAGTTGTCCCAGTCTGAATACAGCACCTCTATGTTCCCACCTGAGGCCCCTTCTCAGCAGCACTGATGTGGAACCTGAAGTCTCTCCTGCCCAGGCCTGGTGAAGTCACTAAGGAGGGGTCACCTCCTAAGGAGGCAAGCCAGATAGAACTCAACCCTGCGTTCTCCTTCACCACAGCTGTTGGGACAGCTCAGATATGACCCTTTTGTGAGTTGGAAACTGTGTGTGCAACCAGGAATCCTGCACCCCTGGCAGCTGTCGGCTCAAACATTGCCATCTGCGCAGCTGTCATTGGTCCTCAGTTCCCGCTCTCCCTGCCTAGCCTCATCCAGGCTGAGGATGTGAAAGTCAGATTGGACATTGCCAGGTACAACCCGGCTCTCAGTGCCAACTCTGCTGTTGCATGGCCAGACTTGAAGTTCCAGAAGGGCTGTGTGCCTGTGTTAACACACTCAGCTAGGTGTGTGGAATACACACTGTTCTCACAATGAAGTCATCTCATTGTAGCTCTTGTCTGTCTGTCTGATTTGTGTGGAATTCTGTAAGAATTAACCAATGTGAACATTTCTGCTCCTAAGGCTGTTGACTGTGCTGTTAGGCACACTAAGGCTTTGACTGGAAAAGACTTTAATATTTTGAAAAAAATTAAATATGGACACATTTTGAATCAATAGTATGTCCTTGCTTCAGCTTTTCTTCAAGGAGAATGAGGCGATGTGCCCCATGTCTTTGGGGGAGACTAGTGCATTGTGTGGGAAGACAGTCTGACGAGCCCCTTTCTCTCACACTAGAGGAAATAGAAAGTCCTTATTCCCAGGACCCTATCCTGGAGTGAGGGTCCTGAATGCTTCTGCCCTCTGAGAAAGTCATCAGTGCTGTACCAAATTTAAAGATCTGAAACAGCACACATCTGAGAATCTAACCGCTTGTATTCTGTTTTCTCTCACTCGCTGTGTAACATTAGGCAAGTTGCTGGGCCTCTCTGATAGCCTGTTTTCCTACATGTAAAATGAAGATGTTATCACTGACTTGAAAGTGTTGTAGGAACTGAATGAAACAGTAGTGTATGCTTAAGACACAATGCACACATAAGGCACAGTGCATACATTTAGAACAGTACATACATAAGGTTTGATGCATACGTAGGGCACAGTGCATGCTTATGACATGGTGCATATATAAGGCACAGTGCATGTATAAGGCTTTTTGTCTTTTCAGTAAATGCTAGGAGTTATTAACTCAATTTTTTTCATGATTAGTCTCAATTTATAGGACATCTTAAAACAATGTCTCGATTCTGGGTCTCTGCAATCTCACAGAAATGTAAAAACTTTGGGTAAAGTTAAAAGTAGCAGTGACATACAGAAAAGGTTTAGAGTAACGCCTACTAATATTGCTAGCTAATTTTCATTTTGTTTCAACAAGAAAGAAGTTTCACTTTTCCTTTTCATATTGATGGCAAGGTTGTGCCTGACATTTGATACTCAGTTCTTTCTCTCTGTCCCCAGAATAGTCACAGACTGCATTTAACTAGTCAAGATGTATAGAAACAGAGATGGTTCACTGTTGGAGTGGGGAGCTGCAGAAATCCGTGTAGTTTCTTCCCTTGACCCTGAGTCCTTCCCTGGTTATTTCCAGGACACCTGGTGTACCGTGGTGATTTCTCACACAGGGTGCCTGGGAACCACAGAGGAGGTGCTCCACATGCAGGCCAGGGATACTCTTCTAAGTGGGGAGTTGTCCAGAATGCGTAGACATGGTGAGGTGACTGGGAAATGCTTCTCCAAAGGTGTTACCTATTACGTCAATGGGACCTCAGATGTCTGCTTTTGGCTTGGGGTTGTTTTGTCTTGTTTTTGGACACAGGGTCTTATGTAACCTAGGTTGGCTTCAAACTTGTATGTGGTGGACTCCTGATCCTCAATATTTTTAATAATTGTGTCTGACTTGGGAATCTTAGGCAGCTCTCTGGCTTCTTGTTTGTGCCATCATGCTAAGCTTTTCCTTTCCTTTTTCCAGATACTTACTGGAGCAAGATTTCCCCGGCATGAGAATTGGTCCGGAGCCGACCACAGATTCCTTCATCGCTGTGATGTACGGGGAGACCGAGGGAAGCACCCCTGGGAACGCTTTAGTTGTGGATCCCAAAAAGCCATTCCGAAAGCTTAGTCGCTTTGGAAATGCTTTCCTTAACAGGTAAGGGCCAGAAAACTGCCCTCTTTGATCAGGGTGTTCAAACTTTTCTTCAAACTATTGCCTGCCACTTGTGGAGTCCAAACAGAAGGACAGAGCCTGTATTCTGGAAGAGGGAAGTGCGTGTGGTGGGTGCTATCATTTCCTAAGACTGTCAGAAGGCTCGATTGTTTGCATCTGTTCTGAGTGATCTCCCTGGGCATAGCTGGGGCCCAAGATGGACATTATGCTGCCCAGTGTGTGGGCAAATGTCTCATAATTTGGTTTGCACAAGAATAGTTCAGGTTGCCCAGCTCCTGTCAGTAGCAGTGTTAAATAGCCGGGGGACAGCCACTCCTCGGGTACGGTATGCAGGACTTCCCACAGTCAGGAAACTTAGCCCAGAAAAGACAGACATCCAGATTTGGTCTGTTGATTCAGGATAGATCACCTCACCTTCCTGAACGTTCCTCTGGCGTTTTATTCCTATGCTTTGAGCTCCTTCCTTATTCCTTGAAGCAGAGCAAGGTTGAAATAGGGTGATAACAAAAGGTTAGCTTCTCTGTGTGGCCATTAATTTTCCAGACATAGATGGGTGTGGATCGCTCTGCCTTGACTGGAAGTGTGTTTGCGCTGTTGTCTTTCAGCAGACTTCCTGGTACGGCTGAAGTGTGGCATGGGGAGAACAAATGACTGGGTTTTTGCTACAGCTCTGTAATAGGATGAGATTTCCTGGCCTTTCCTGCTCCACTGTGTCCCTCCTCTCTTCCTTCCTCCCTCCGTCCTTCACATCTCTCCTCCTTTTTCACCTCTCCCAACTCTTTTTCTTCCAGTTTTATTTTTTAATTGTTTTATTTAGTTCTTTTAGTTCTAATATATGAAACAAAACATGCAAATCTTTTTTTTTAAATCACTTAACACAATACTCTGGTTCTGTTTTGCTACAAATGACAGGATTATGTTATAGCCAAATAGTACTCCATGTATATGTATATGTATGTGTATGTATATATGTATATATCATACTTTCTCCTCTTTTGTCCTGGGGCTATAGATTGAGCATGGGGCTAGATAGAGCATGCTCTACCTCTGGGCTATATACCCAGTCCTCTTTTTACTTGTTTTTTGGGGGATAGGTGGTAGGACATTAGGGAAGTGCTGTCCAGGCTGGCCTTGAACTCACTCTGTAAACCAGACAGGCCTCGAACTCGAGGTCATCCTGCCTCTATCTTCTAGTAGCTGAAATTACAGCTGACCACAGGCTTGGCTACCATATTTTCTTATCTCGTTTTTGTTGGTGAGCACCTAAGCTGCTTTCATGTCTTAGCTCTTATGAATAGTGCCATAATAAACCTAGCTGTGCAAACTTCTCTTGTGCATCCAATTTCACTTTCTTCAGGTATATTATATACACAGGAGTGAGATAGCTGGGTGATAGGTAGATCTTAGTTATTTGAGGACGCTTATGTTTTCTGTAGGGGCTACCCCACCTGACATTCACCACAGTGTACACAGGTTCCTTTCTCCTCCACAACATCACCAGCATATTTTAATAATATCCATTCTAACTGGGGTGAGACAGGATCTTATTGTAGTTTTGATTTTTATTTCCCTAATGGCTAATGATACTGAGCATTTTTTTCATGTGTTTAACTGACATTTTTTATTTCTTTTGAGATTATGTAGCCACATTTTATTGGTTTGCAGTTCTTTGGGAGTTACTGTCTTTATAGTCTAGATATCAATACCCCGTCAAATAGTTTCTCATCATATTATATAGGTTGTTTTTCACTCTGTTGGTTGCTTCCTTCACTGTGCAAAGGCTTTTTAGTTTGAAATAATGCTATTTGTCAGTTTCGACTTTCGTTTTTCTGTGCTTTTAGCTTTTTTTTCTGTGCTTTTAGCTTTATCTGGAAAATTAAGTTCATGGTTAGGACAGTTAATATTATTAAAATATGTACATTTTCTTTTTAAACCTCTTTCCTCTTCCTTCCTGCCATTCCTCCACACCCCTCTTTTTCCTCTTTTCTAAGTGTGACTTTAAAGAATGGGGAGCCAGCCGTCAGCTAGAAGTGGAGGACCAGCTCCAGCCTGCTTAGGAAGAGGAAGTAGGGCTGGTACTGGGGCACAGCAGGAGACTTGAGCTGCACTTCTGCTTTCTAGATGTTTCTAAAAATAAGAACAGCCCCCCCCCTCTGATTGCTGCCTGTCCAGAGCCTGAGAACAGGAATGAACACTTGCACAGTGGCTATGCTGAGAGCAGCCCAGGGAGCCTCCAAGATTCCATCTATGAGCAGATAGATTCCTCCTTTAAAGGCTTTCAGGTGCTCCTGTTGCAAACCAAAGAGAACATCCAAGGGATAGCAAGAAAACTTGGTGGGTTAGGCAGAAGTGTGCAGCTGATGAAGATGGAGTTCATTCTTGTTAACAGTGACTTACAAAACACTGTCTGGATGACCTCCCCTGCAGATTCTCTTCTTCAGGAGGGGCTTGTGTCTTAACTCCAGAGATGCTGTGGGTGGCAGCTTCTCCTTGTGCAGAAGTTAAACCCAGGGAAGGATCCCAAGGTCTTGAGAGCCTCAGTACAAAGTGAATGAACCAAGTCCAAGGAAATGGCAACAACAACACACACACACACACACACACACACACACACACTTTTTGGGAGCTCAGGATGTGAAGTAAGGAGCAACCAGATTTGTCCCAGCACTTTTCTATCTAGAGTCCCAGGCACAGTAATCTTCCTCCTGGAAGGTTGCTTTAGAATCCTTACATTAATTGCCATTGCCTTTTCTTTTATGGTTTATTATTATTATTATATTATTATTACTACTATTATTATTAGTTAGCCTGACAGGCCTTTAAAGAGAAATAAACCTGACTATTTTTTTTTCAAATTCTTATTTAGCAAAGTCCATACTTTTAAGGACATATGCAGAAAGAATGATTATTGGTTTGTTTTACTTTCCTAAAATAACTTTTGTTTTTAATCTCAAACTTAGAGGAGATAAATATGGAAGAAAAATATAGAGGAAAAATTTTGAATGGCAAGGTTCACTATCTTAGAATTTAAAATGTGCTGAAAATAATCCATGTATTATGTAAGTCGAGTATTAATCAAACAACTAGACAGCTTGTGTCCGGCACTGGCCCACACTCTACTTAAATATGTGTCACGTCCACCTCGACCAGCAAGAAAGACACAACACTCGGGCTCTTCTAT